>OY759158.1:18262978-18385478 GCA_963662125.1 Diplazon laetatorius
CGTGAACGAGTTTCACGAGCAAGAGTTTCAATGCACGGACGGTAGCGTGCCAAAATTTTTGGGTGGCGGTTTCGACAAGGTCGTGGCGGTTCTCGCCGGACAATCGAGCTCCGTCACGCTTCAGGTGAGTCAATACAAAATCGTGGGTTGATCTAAAAAAAAAAATTTTCGTCGTCATTGGAAAAAAAAAAATTATATTTCCACGCGAAATTTCGAGTCGTGATAATTTTATTATTTTCTTCGCCAACGTGGGTCATATGGCCCCGGTCTTGTGCGAAATAATTTTTTTTTTTTTTTTCGTCCCTGGAATTTTTTTTGAAACATTTTTTTTTTCACCCCACAGCCATTTTTTTTTTTTGATAATTTGTGAATAATTGGGTTGTCCCGTGATGGTTGTGTCGCAGGTAGCGTCGATGCTGAGACTGTTCGGTGTGCCGCAAATATCTTACATGGCTACCACGCCGTCTCTGAGCAGCAAGGATAGATATCCACATTTTTTCAGAACCGTACCGAGCGACGTTAATCAAGCTCACGCCATGCTGGAAATACTCAAGTGCGTTTTTTTTTTTTCATCATGGAAAATCCGTCTCAAGAAGTCTTTATAAAATACGTATATAATCAATTTGTACCGATTCATGGATAAGTTATATTGATTCGTTAATTAATCGATTGATCTATAGTGTAGACACAATATGAAAATACATAGATTTATATATATATATATATATATTCGAATCATCGATTCCATTGAAGCTCGATAGGATGAAAAAAAAATCGAGAATAAAATAAAGATTAGTTGTCATTATTATTATTATTATTATTATTATTATTATTATTATTATTGCATTTGATTTACCGTTTTCATTGAACTTCGATAAGATTTTGAAAAATCTAGTAAAAAAAAGCAATGGAATATAAATAAGAAATAATAATAATGATAATCATTATGGTTACTATTATTATTATTATTATTATTATTATTATTATTATTTTTATTATTACCATTATTTCCATTACTTCCATGCTACGTTATTTATTCATTTTTTTTCTATGTAAATAACAATAATCTTATTGGAATTTCTTCTTCTTTCGAATTCGTCCATTACAGAAGATTCAATTGGACGTACGTGTCGGTGGTTTATTCGGACACGGAATACGGTAATCGTGGTTACGAAACTCTCGTGGCATTATCGTCGAATTATTCGATTTGCTTCAGCGCTCCGCAACAAGCGCCCCACGACAAGGAACGTTACGAACCCGAGGACTACGACAATGTCATACGCACCATAGCCGAAAAGACGGAAGTACGAGGTAAAACTTTGTTTTTTTTTTCTCCTTCTTCGTCTTCCTCTTCTGCCTCTCTATCGTGTCTCGATCGATTTATATCAGCTTCACCCACGTTCTTTTGCTTCCATTTACCCTCGTCAACTATAAATAATCACACACACATATATATGTAGTGTATATATATATATATATATACAGACTCACTAAAGGCCTTCGACGTTCATTCATGATAAATCCGAAAAGCCTCTCCCACGCGTATTCTCATCGCGTATTTTACAATCACGAGAATCACCCCCTCCCTCCATCCCCCTCCCCCCCCCCCCTGCATCCACTTTGCATCCCTCACTCTCCTCACCCTCATCTCGAACGATCGAATGGTTCGAATGAATAATTTTTCATCCAATGAAAAATTCGTTTGACCCTTTTTTCCCTCACGTCGAGTGAAAAAAGATGAAAAAAAAAAAAAAACAACTGAATGAACGAACGAAACCACTTCGGGGACTCTTCGATATCCCATTTGGTATAGAATTCATTACCCTCGTTGCCAATTTAATTCGTGACACTCATCGGTACGCTTCTCCCGAGTGTTCCGTTCGTGAAGGGTGGGCGGGGGAGGGGGGGAGGAGGAGGAGGGCAGAGTCGATCGACTTATCCGAGGATTTATCGAGAGGAGCGAGGGGGGGAAATCGTCGTCGTGGAACTTTCACATTGGGTACTAGGGGGCTGTCTGTAAAAGCGAAGTTTATAGGATTTAGCGAGGGCTCAGTGTCACGTCCTTTCGAGTTTATCACGAGCTCGTATATGAAATGAATATATATATATATATTTATATATATATAAACTATATATATGAATGTTCTTATGAATAAAATATGTCCCTTCGATGAATACATTTTTCGATCGTCATGTAGTACGACTCTCCAGGTTCTCCAGGTTCTCCGGATCCTTTGGGGGTTGCATCATCGACTCTCGAGACAATAATTCTGAACAAATAGCCGCATGATAGACACACATAATTATGTGTGTATGGTTAAAAATGAATTTTTTTAAACAATGAAATATTCTCCACAATAAAAAAAAAATTGTTAAAAAATACTTGTAGTGCTATAGTGTGTCCTGCTGTTCAAGTTTTCCAAGTTCTCCGGGTTCTCCAGTTTTTTTTTTCCTTTTTTCCGTTAATAAAATAATAATTACGGAACATTTCCATGTTGAACATCATTATTATTGAAATAATAATAATAATAATAATAATACTTCAATGAATAAATGTTAACAATAATAATAATAATAATATTTTGTTAGTTAGTTGCTTTGGCCGTATTATTTTATACTATATAATGATAATAATTGTGATTTTCTGCATCGAATGAATTTTCGATTAATAATAATAATAATAATAATAATAATAATAATAATAATAATAATAATAATAATAATAATAATAATAATAATAATAATGTTACCCTCAATCGAATGGAATAATAATTTTTTTTTTTATTTTTATTTTTATTTTTATTTTTTTTTCATTCCTCAGTGGTCCTGCTGTTCGCCGAGAAAATAACGACGATTCGAGTTCTCGAGGCGGCACGTCGTTTGGGCGTGGGAACCCGTTACGTTTGGATCGGCAGCGATGCCTGGTCAACATCGCACAATCGTGAATTTTTCAATCCGGCAAATCGCATGGACGCGAACGAGATGCACGTGCTCGAGGGTGCACTAGCGGTCCAACCCCTGTCCCGTCACATAAACGGTTTCGACGATTATTTCACCGGACTCGATGTCCATCATCAAACCGTTAATCCGTGGTTTCGCGAATTTTGGCGCGACTATCATCGGTGCAAAGATTCCCACATTACCGACCATGACAATTCATCGCGATCGAACTCAAACGGGACGAAATCAAATCGTCACGATGGGAGCAATGACGCGTGTGACAATCCCGATCTCGCCGTAAATTCGCAAACCGGTTACAAGCAACAAAAATTTTTGCACTTTGTTCGCGACGCGGTTTATTCGATCGCGCATGCGCTGAACGATTTGCAAAGGGAAAAATGCGGCGAGAATTATCGCGGCATGTGCGACGAACTTCGACACATCGATGGAACGACGCTTTGCGATTATCTGAAGAACGTTACGTTTAAGGGTGAGATGACAATGTTGTTTTTTTTTTTTTTTTCGATTTTCTTTTCCTCTTCGTTATCGATCGAGTGGCTGATGAATTTTTTTTTTTGTTTTTTTTTTTTTAAGTTTCGAGGACTCGATTTTTTTTGGTTATTTTTTGCAAAATTGGGCATTTTGAAGGAGATTACAATTATGACAATTATTGCGAATTCTTCTTCAAGTGTCTCAGTACGCAATATATATATATATATATATATATATATATATATATATATATATATATATATATATATATGAACCTATTTAAAAAATAAATAAATAAACATATTTAACAATAATAATGATGATAAATAATTATACACAGACGAAGCTGGAAATCCGTTTAGATTCGTAAACGACGTCGATGGTCCGCCTCGTTACTCCATTCTCAATTATCAGAAAGACGATAATGGAAATTATCACTGGATAGTCGTTGGAAATTACACACGTGAGACCGCGATGACAATTAAATTTTCACATTAAAACCAAAATTAAATCCAATAATAAATCGATAATCATTTATCATGAGACACAAAGCTTTTCTTTTTTTTTTTTCCAAATTTCACAATTTTTGCAAAAAAATATTTCGTTTTTTAGAAACCGACGATAGTGGCCGAGCCGTGTTGCACTTGGAAACGAAATTAATGCGTTATCGCGAAAACGTTGAGACGAATAAAACAATATTTCCAAATTCAACTTGTGCCCAACCGTGTGAATCGCATCAGATAAAAGTACGGGAGAAACAGGATCCTTGTTGCTGGAGGTGTCGCAATTGCAGTTATTATCAGTACAAAATGGACGATCACAGATGCGAGGATTGCGAATGGGGAACCGAACCCGATGACGATCGTAAATCTTGCAAATCAATTGCCGAGGAATTTATCGATTATACGAGTCCGTGGGCATTGGCCGCAATGACTGTAGCCAGTTGTGGTAATTAAAACAACAACAACAAAAATACGCGAATATCCATAAATAATTTCAAGAAGTTAAAAAATAACCAAAAAGACAGAAAACTTCCAAATGGTTTTTTTTCTCGAAATTTCAATTAGTTGGAATGAAAATTGTTTGTTTGTTATTATTTTTTTTTTTTTCAAATCTGTTCGACAGGTGTTTTATTGACGATATTCGTTCTGTCCGTGTTCTGGATATACAGCGACACGCCTGTCATCAAAGCCTCGGGACGCGAATTGTCATCGTTATTGTTGCTCGGCACTCTCGTTTCGTTTTTAATGACATTCGCCGTTGTCGCCGAACCCACCACCGAAACTTGTGCCATCACGCGTTTCGGCATTGGCATATGTTACACGTTGTGTTACGCCGCGCTTGTCACCAAGACCAATCGGATACATCGTATATTCAACGGTACCAATCACAGTCCTCACAAACCTCGGTAATTATACCATTTTTTTCCAAATTATTCAACACTTGCAAACACTTGTAGACACTCGTAAACACTTGTAAACACTTGTGAAACACTTGTAAACACTTGTAAACTCTTGTGAACACTTGTAAACACTTGTGAACACTTGTAAGCACTTGTAAACACTTGTAAACACTCGTAAACACTTGTAAACACTTGTGAGCACTTGTAAACACTTGTAAACACTTGTAAGCACTTGTAAACATTTGTAAACACTTGTAAACACTTGTAAACACTTGTAAACACTTGTAAACACTTGTAAACACTTGTAAACACTTGTAAACACTTGTAAGCACTTGTAAACATTTGTAAACACTTGTGAAACACTTGTGAAACACTTGTAAGCACTTGTAAGCACTTGTGAACATTTGTAAACACTTGTGAGCACTTGTCAACACTTGTAAACACTTGTAAACACTTGTAAACACTTGTAAACACTTGTAAACACTTGTAAACACTTGTAAACATTTGTAAACATTTGTAAACACTTGTAAACACTTGTAAACACTTGTAAAACATTTGTAAACACTTGTAAACACTTGTAAACACTTGTAAACACTTGTAAACACTTGTAAACACTTGTAAACACTTGTAAACACTTGTAAAACACTTGTAAACACTCGTAAACACTTGTAAACACTTGTAAACACTTGTAAACAAGTGTTTACACTCGTAACACTCGCAGTCGTGATTATTCAGTGTTTCGTATGTATTTTTGTATCGCCAGTCGTATCCTTTTCATTCTTTATTCCATTTGAAAACAAAAATATTAATTATTATTTTTATTTCCCAATTTTATATTCACGTATTTTTTCTGCAGATGCAATAATATCCCAAAAATCGACACATTTCGTTCTTCGTTCTTTCATGCATCCATTATTTTCCAACAGTGTTTTTTTTTGCTGCATCGCATTTATTTTCACTTTTATTTATTCTTCTGTATTTATATTCTCATTTTGAATGTGATTTAGCATTTATTTTTGTTTAATTACTTATCTTTTTTTTTTTTTTTTTTTTTTTTTTCAGATACACAAGCCCAAAGTCGCAATTGATAATAACCGGATGTCTGACCTTTTTCGAGATCCTGATAAACGGTGTTTGGCTGTTCAAAGTACCGCCATCGATAAGCCACTCGTTTCCAACCAGAGACACGAGATTGCGAATGTGTCACGGGCTCGACGACAGATCCTACATGGTCGGGCTAATTTATCCCTTCGTGCTCATAGGCAAGTGCAGAATCTTCGTTTGAACCTCGCCAATAAATTCCAGTCACTAGATCGATTCCATCGATTACAATAACTCAACAAAAAGAATTATTGCAAAAACAATTATCTTCCATAATCCTAATTTTTCAATCTCACTATCTCTATCTCTCTCTCTCTTTTTTTTTGTTCAGTGGTATGCACAATTTACGCCATAAAAACTCGCAAATGTCCGGAAGGTTTCAACGAGACTCGTCACATTGCATTCACGAATTACACGACGATGATACTGTGGTTGGCTTTCGTTCCACTTTATCTCGCATCGACGAGCAATTCCATAAGAGTCGTGACACTCGCGTTGTCCCTGTCCATAAGCGGACTCGTCCAACTCGGATGTTTGTTTTTTCCCAAGATCTACATTGTGCTTGTGAAACCGGAAAAAAATACTAAACAACTTGTGATGGCTCAACACAGAAGTTCGTCGTATCTGGCTACGCCGACGACGCCCGTTGTCGTTCTCAATGGTAATCCATTCGTTTTCGATGATCCCGCAACGAGGCCGTAGAATTAATTTCTAAACCGAATAACAATAATAATAATAATACCAATAATAATTGAAAAAAATAATTATTATTTTTGTTAGTATTTTTTTTATGTGATAATTCGGTAATAATAATGATTATTATGAGTATTATTATTATTATCAGCAGTATTATTATTTTAATATACACTGTGGGAGGCCTCCTTGCTGCTAAATAAAAAGAAAACTAGGAGGCAGTAAACATTAATTTCGAAACCAAATAATAATAATAATAGAAATAATTATCATTTTTGTAAAAAAAAAAAAAAAAGAAAATCATATAATTATTTGGTAATAATAATAATTATCTACGAGTTTCACTATTATTATTATTGCTATAATTGTTATTTTTATAAATACTGTGGGAGGCCTCCTTGCTGCTGAAAAAAAAACGGATTAATAATGATTAAAGATTGAAGAGAAAAAAACGATAAATTGTCGAGTGATATGCGTTTTGGAATTACAACTGTTGGTCACACGTCGGTCCAGGACTGATAATTCGGTCCAACACCGTGGGCAGCGAATCATCGTACAGATCCTTCGTCAGAGACGACTGCTCGACCACTAATCTATGTAATTATATACGTAACGAATTTTTCATGAAATTTCGTACGAGATTATTTTTTTTTGTTGTTTTTTACGTTTGAATGATCATTTTTGCAGGTCGATTAAAACCGCTAGGTATTGATTCGGATCCCGGATCGAGCGAATTAACGACGGACAATACGAGCGACGCGGAAATGAAGTGAAGACCACGAGTCTGACTCGTGCAAACAAATTAATTATTCAATTGATTAATCAATGAGATACAAAAAAAATGTCATCACAGAATTGATTCGATTTTCTCTGGGACGTCTCGAGATTTAAATATTTATCATATCAATTGGAATGATGATCGAAGAGAAAAGTGAAAAATAAAAGTTTTAAGGGCGAAGGGCGAAGGCTTCCAAGAAAATAATTGACCAAAAAAATAATCCGTGACTTTTTGAAATCGTTGCACTTGCAGCAATGGTTGCAGCCTGACTCGGTTTACTCTGCCTCTAGGTTTTCTTTTTTTTTTTTTTTGGCAGACTGGACAGGGCAGACTGCACCGAGGCAGTGAGAATCAGGACAGGCTACAATTATCATCACGTACACGGAATAAACTAGTGAATTCTGAAACATATCGATATTGCTAAGTGTCGTATAACCCAAAACTGTCTGAAATGTAAAAAAAATATATATATTTGTAAGACGATTCGAGAGCTGTGAAAAAAAAATGGCAACAACAGCGATTAAACGATAAGAAGACACAATTGTCGAAATTATCATAATCTCGCACAAAATTTAGATGGTAAAGAAAAGAAAAAAAAAAAAAATTATTTCAACAAACATATCGATGAGAAAAAATGAGACTCAGCTGTTGTACAATTATGATTAATCGAATTGGATGAATCAATGTGCTAGCGAAGGAAGAAGTTTTTTTTTTTTTTTGCAATTTTACCTTACAATTGATATATATAAGCTTGTAAAATTTACATTAGTCTAAGATGTGTGTGATCGTTCGATTTACTGTACATGGAATGATAGAATGAAACAATTTGAATTTTTATTGTAGCACAAAGCTGACGAATTTATTTTCTATTTTTTGTTCAATGTAATTCAATTTTTGTATTTGTTTTTTTGTTTCGAATAAAAGATTTCAATTTTGGAGTATTGCAATCAACAATACTCCAAAATTGAAATTGAAATTGTGAACAAATGGACATAAAGCGTGATGCAACTGCACGTCGTAAGATAATTTGTATATATTTGTAAATAATAATAATCGCAGTGTAATGAATAAATTAACAATGCACCGAAACACCAACTTGGAATAATTTTTTTTCTTCGTCGAAAACAAAAAAAAACATTTATTACTCGAACAAGAAAAATTTTGTTCTTTCCCAAATACACATTATATATATGTACACAACGACGAGATAGTTTTTCCACCGCACCAATCAACGTGTGCTTGTAAAATCACAATTACAAAATTCGCCGATAATCTCGGCCTTGAATTTTCGTAGAAAAATAAAGCAACGTAAAATGAAGAGCGCAAAAATCACTTTTTCGAGGTCGCAAACGAAAAAAAAAAAAGATTTCGCGAGGCACATAAATTATTTTCACCTCCTCCTTCCTTTCCACAAGGCCAATTGTGAAATATGATTTGCACGATTGAAGGCACCTGTCTCATCGTATACCAATCCTGGTATTGAAAATATTAATTTTTAGCAATAATATAATATTCTGTACAAATAAATGTAATAAAATTTTTTTTTTTTAAATTCAAACTCGACTGGAAAAAATTCGTTAGTCGTCGAATGCTAACACTTATTAAATATTGTGATGTTATGTGGTCCTATTTGAATTTATATCTTAAATTCAAACACGATAGAACAATTTTTTTTTCACTCACTCATTCGCAATAACAAATTCGGCTATCGCAAAAATTTATCATTTCCGATAGGCTCGATACAATTTTCGTTCTGCATTCCACAGTGGAATTAAAAGTCACAATTAATCATTTATCTTTCTATCTCTTAAAAAAATTTTCTCATAATGTTTTTTTTTTGTTACAAAGTCAATAATTTCAAAATGGACAATTTTTTTCTTTGCAATTACAAATTCAAATGTTTCTACAAAATCATGAGAAAAATGTTTTCATAAATTGCGTTCCACGATTATTCATCGCACAGTCGAACGACTGTAAAATTATTCTAATCATTTTTTTTTCATTATTTTTAATCTACAAATTGAATCTTATTTGTAAATCTAGAGACGACGGATGAATCCGTCGAGATAAGACATAATTATTCCATTTTCGGTGATTTGTCTTAATTTATCATCGAGCTTAAAAAACTGCGTGTTAATTAATTAATTGTAAATCTATTAATATCGACGTTTGAATGGAAACGAGCGAGGCTCCACAATATTTGATCATACAGATTTTACATTGATAAGATAAAAAAAAAATTTGCATGAGGAATCATAATTTGCTCGATATAAAAATGTAATTTCATTTCATTATAACAAATAAACTTATTTGAATAATTCAATTATCACAAGCAACAACAACAATAACAATAAGAATAAAAAAATCATTTTTTCTCAATCATTAACAATTATTGCAAAATTTTCCAGATATTTAAGTATTGCATTTACAAATGATCACAGTTATTATTATTATTATTATTATTTTTTTTTTCTCTTTTAAGATTGAGCATTGAAAAGATAATTTATTAATTGGACGGTTGATCATGTTCGTTATTCATCGGAAAGCCAACTCGCTCGTTCCTCATCAAAGTTAGTACGCATTAGAATTACAACGATAAATCCGATCACACACACACATAAAAACACACATGTGCAATCGGTTGAATAAGCTACTAGCTGCCTCATTGGGCAAATTAATATCCTGCATTCTGGAAGACAGAGGATCCACACACACACAAGTGTGTGGTCTCAATTAAATGTACAACTATTAATTAAATATTAATATAATAATCTACGAAACGACATTTTCTGGCATGGTCTCGGTTTGCTCCCAGTATCAGTCTGCCTCGGTCAGGTTCTCGCTCGGAAATGGAGGCAGACTGAGAACATGCCCAAATTTTTCTATACACAATGTGCTAAAGACTTATTTCGAAAAAAAAAAATATAAAATAACGTTACGACTAAATCTAACTTACAATTTATTCTAAGGTGGCACGACGTCGTACGATGAAACATATTTTTTCACATTTTTCGTCCTCTTATCGTGTGATTTTCATAGAATTTTTTTCGAGATCCTAATTTTGAGCACATCGATTCTTTTCTCGTTTTGTTTGTTATTTATTTTTTTTTTTTTTCGTCGTTGAGCCTCGTTATTATTGCTTGAGCTTGGAATAAATTTGTTGAGCGTTTGATTTGAGCCACGAGTTCGATTATTATCACACAGCCTGACAAGTCGATCACGTTTTTTTTTTTTTGGTGAAATTTAAAAAATTAATTTTTTCAAATTTTCATCTTTCGAATTGAAAAAAAAAATTCATTTCTCTTCTTGTTCAATGTAGAAAACTGCCACAGTGGAATATTGCCACTGTATAAAACTGCTAACATAAAAACTGGGACTTGAGAAAGAGACCATGTCCAAAATTTCAATGGCGACGATAAAAATGTGATTTCTCATCGTACGTCGTGACCGACCTATGCAAAGTGCGCTTTTTCCATTCTTATCTTTACTTTTTTTTTGCGCGCGCATTTGCTCGAAAGGCCTTTCATGGACGGAATGGCTGATAGGGATGGATGACAAAAATAAAAACAAAACAAAAAAACATTAAAAAAAAAAAAAATTCGTCAACAAAAATAATCGACGACACCGGCACACGACATTAATAAACGCAGCCGGATATGCACTCACACAAATACGCTTGCACACACATACACACACGCGGAAATTACACATTCGCACGAAATGACATAATAAAAAATTTTAAAAAGAAAATAATAATATTACTAATATACATACTAATAATAATAACGATGATAATATTGCATCAGCGGTACGAAAACCACGTTCAGATATTTCTATAATAATATAATAATGATATATAAATATATATATACACATGCATGTATAAACACGGTTTAAGTCACACAGCCGCACGGTTCACAAATGCATCACGACAATCGTATTCGTACAAAAGTGTTTTAAAAAAGAAAGTGTTATATTTTTTTAATGATAATCGTAAAATAATTGTGGATTAAATTAATTCGATCGTTACTACTATTGTACTGCCTTGATAATCGACGGAATTGAGGGACAATATAATAAACTATCAATTATAAAAATTATTTTTATGCAATTAAAAAAGAAAAAAAAAAAGCTCACCATTTTAATTGTCGATTGTGAATCACGACGAGGGAAACGAATCTGTCGCAGAATCTGTGACAGAAACGTCGGAAGATATTTCAAACGATGAAAATAATAGTTTGTGAAAATAGAAAAAATTCATTTTTTTCGGGGGGTAAAAAATTCAACATAAATTATTTTTTAAGAAATAATGATAATAATAATAATAAATTCAGAATGAACTTTCACGTTTTGTTCTGGGCACCGCGGTTTCCGGGCTGGGGGTCATAGCCGGATTGTCGTAAGCGTAATCCAGGGTTGTATCCTCGCTCGGATGACGACGCGACAGAGGCGTGCTCGTCGTGTTCGGCGTTGAATTGCCATTCGTAATCGGTGCCGGAGCCACCGTGGCGCTTATCGTCGGCATCGTTAGTTTCAAACCATTTTGTTTCGGACAACCGATTTCCGCATCGTCGCGAATTTTGTTGTTGTTCGTTGGTTTCTAAAGATAATTGAATTTATTATAATTATTCAATTGAAATAATGTAAAAATTGAATAATTTGAAAATAAGATTGTTGCTTCTGTTGATTTTTTTTTTGGCAAATAGTGCAATTTGGATTATGAAGGAGATTTCGTTAAAAGAATTATTTTTTTGTTTTTTTTTTTTTGGTTTTTAGAAGGTTCGAACATATTTTACCTTGGCCCATCGTCGTCTGACAATCTTGTCAAATGCTCCACGAATTTTTTTGACTTTGAAAAATTTTCGAGAAACGATAATGATAACGACGACGAACAACAGTATCGTCAGTGTCAATGAGATCTTTGCCAATGTGGCTAATCGGTCGACCTCGGCTGTAACAAATTTAACGAATGAATAAATTCATAAATACATCGCTGCATCGATAAATACATAAATATATCAATAAATAATTATGTACATGAATAAATGTATGAGTAAATAAATAAATACAATAATCAAAAATTACTAAAGATTGATCAAAAATTGAATTTACGATTTTTCTCAAAATCATTATTATAAATGTCGTTGTTATTATTATTATTAATATTATTATTCCCATTTCGAGCCTAGTAACTGTGTCTCTATATCTGTGTGTGTGTGTCTGCCGATTTCTCGACTCAAGTGTTTCGCTCAGAGCTGACTCACCTCACCCACTAATTAATATTCAAACTACAACCCGCAAACTCACCTCTCAGATTGCCGTCTCGTCCAAGCTCCGAACGCAGAACGTATCTCAGATCGTGAAGATACTCTGCAACAAACGATAATCAACCCATTGATTTATTTATCACGAGAAAATAAATATTCGAATGAAATAAATCACAACACTCTCGAGTCGCCATCGACAGCTACAATGAATTAAATTAAATGAATAAATTCGATACCAATATATGAATAAATAAAAAACAGCCTGACAACATGTTCAATAAATAAAATAAATGTCATCGATCATAACTTTTTCCATCGAATTAATAATCAAAGTTCGATCCATAAAATCCTCACCCCAAGTGCAGCTCCCCATAAAGACGAACGAAACAAAAAATAATGATAATAAAATAAGGAATAAGAAAAATAAACCGAATAAACGACGCGCATGCGCGAAAAACAAGACGAAAAAAAAATAAATCCAATAAAGAAAGGAAATAAAAATAATAACAAAGCAAAATGCGCGATGTGTATGATAAATATTGTAAGGACGAGAAATGTGGGCTGAAGAGTGACCCCCCTCCGACTCTTCAGGTCGTTCGCTCGTATATTTTCCGCGCAAGCGTACAATTTTTCCGTATATACACGCGATGGAACGTCGTGGATTCCACCAAACGTTTTGCGTTTCGTCGTGATAGCAACGTCGGTACCAAACAATGAGCCAACCCGATTCGGTATGTGCCTTCGCGCAGCGCTGTAATTTTCCAACTCGAGGTCGTTCCACCGTGATACACGTGTATCCCACACGTATATACACATACAACGAAGAAAATATATCGAGCGATGCACACAAGAAACTCGTGACCCGTTCGTGCTAGAGCTTTGGGAATATATTTGCAACGAGCCTGCGAGCTGCGAACCAACGAAATACCGCAGGAGGACTAGTCCACGTAGAATCTCTCCTGTTCGTTTAATTTGTGGAACAAATTAAACACGGATTTATGGGTAACGGAGTCACACATACACGACTTGACATGCTCGGGCACTTGCGTAATTACCGTGTCACAATTACGAAGAAAAAACAAAAGAAAAAACAAAAAGAAAATTATTCGAATTACTTTAGTTCAGTGACGCCGTCGACAGAGGCGCGGCGGTAGGCTAGGGTTCTTCGTGATTGGCGGAGTTGAAGAAAAAGCAAACAAATTCAACATTACTGCAGAATTATGTAGATTCTTCGGTGTTTGAATGAAATAAAATTATTGGAGGATGTGTGAAAAAAAAGATGGCGGCAAGAGTCGAGAAGCGAAAAGTCTGATTGATACGAAATTGAATGAATGTTGACACGGTAGTTAGCAGCGAGCCGGTTCTTTCTCTCATTCTTTCTTGTTTTTTTTTAGATGAACAAACATGTCTGAGACAAAATGGTGGTAAGGACCTGTCGAAATAAATGTATTTCGACCATAAATCGTTTGAGATTATGTGAGTGCCAGAGAGACAGCGCTATCGGCTTGCTGCGGTCCTGCGATAGAGAAAGATATAGAGAAACCGAGAGCAATATCTGTCACATAACCTCAAACATTCATACAACTTCAAGCGTTGCCGAGCGGTTAGCCGCATAACAATGTACCACAACTCTACCGCCTTCAAAGTTCGTCGTCCGAATGTACGCGAACGAGTTTCGTTGTAAACCCAACGAAGTTTGAGTTACACGAGAGGTTAGGTTGGGTTATCCCCGACTACGACTACGACGTCAAATGTAATGTAATTCAAAACCGACTTCAACGAAAAGCCGCAGGCTAGAGAAACTTGAGACGAAATAAGGCGCGTGCATCAATTCACACACACACACACACAAACACACATACGTAGATATATGTACGCAGGTAGACGAACATCCTGAGAAGCACAAAGTCGGCCATTGCCCGTTGCTTCTTTTGTGCCATATTTAATAGCCACCTAATGTGCTTTCCCTACTCACACCGGGGGACAAAAGGTTCACAACCAAGGACCCGAAGAATGTGGATTCGAAAGAAAAAAAAAACAATATGGCGGTTGGCCATCGTGCCATGTGAAAGACGGGGATGAATATTTAGAATTACGACGAAACGTAAACGTAACGACACCTACAAGAATGAAGAAAAAAAAGTAACGTCCAGAAAATGGAGGGGAAAAAAAACGAGACTCGAATCGAAGAATACAAAATGGCTGCCGGCGAGATCAAGACGGGGATCTTCTGTTGCCCTGATCTGACTACTCGACTCAAGGGTCTCGAGAGGCTCAGCCGTCAATCGGATCTCGTGGAGAACGATCGGGGCTTACGAAATGAAGAAATAAAATGGAATAAAAAAAATAAAGTAAAATGTGAGAATTGATTTTTCGGGAGTTTGGTAAATGAAAAGACGCGAGCAATGGCGACGACTCGGACTGCAGGTTCGTGAGAGACACAGTGGGGTCCAGGAAACTAAGGACGTATGAAAAAAAAAGAATAATAAATCAGAAATTAGAAAAAAAAAGAATGGAGATGAAAAAAAATAGACACGAAGAATAAGAAGAGAGGACGTGAAAGATGCATGCGAAAGGGCCATCGAGCTCGAAGGAAATGAAAAAACGGTACCAGCGTGGGTCATGGGCGGCGGGATGGGGCAAGGGGAGAAGGGGGAGAAGCGGTGGAGGGGGAGGAGGACGAGTAGGAAGAAGCGAAGAAGTCGATGACTCGGGTGGGGCTCGAAGTTCCGAATGAGCAATGTTCAGAAAGGCCAAAATTCCGAACGCGCGATGCTTCGAACGACAATGTTACGAATGGTCGCGGCGTAGAATGAAATTGTTTCGAATGGTCAAAATTTCGAATCGGATTGTAGCCTTCCGAACGTCTACCTTTCGAGCTTTCTCACGCGTAAATTATCAAAGTTAGAGATATGCCGTCGCGGACTTTTTTATAGGAAATTTATTTCTCTACAACATTGTTTATGTGAACTTTTTGTCTATATAGCGTTGTTTATCCAGCGTTTGGACAGAAACAAACAAAACGATAAGAAAATCGATGAACTTTTACCTTCCCGTCAAAACGCTGGTTAAACAACTCTATATAGACCAAAAGTTCACATAAACAATGTTGTAGGGAATTGAATTCTCTATAAAAAAGTCAGTGACGGCATATATCTATCTGTGATAATTTACGTGTGGGAAAGCTCGAAAGCCGGAAATTTTGAAAACCGCAGCGGTTTTCTATTTTTAAAAATTATCGTTAATTTAAAAATTAGCGTAAATTATCACAGTTAGATATATGCCGTCACTGACTTTTTTATAGGAAATTCAATTCTCTACAACATTGTTTATGTGAACTTTTGGTCTATATAGCGTTGTTTAACCAGCGTTTTGACGGGAAGGTAAAAATTCATCGATTTTCTTATCGTTTTGTTTGTTTCTGTCCAAACGCTGGATAAACAACGCTATATAGACAAAAAGTTCACATAAACAATGTTGTAGAGAAATAAATTTCCTATAAAAAAGTCCGCGACGGCATATCTCTAACTTTGATAATTTACGCGTGAGAAAGCTCGAAAGGTAGACGTTCGGAAGGCTACAATCCGATTCGAAATTTTGACCATTCGAAACAATTTCATTCTACGCCGCGACCATTCGTAACATTGTCGTTCGAAGCATCGCGCGTTCGAAATTTTGGCCTTTCTGAACATTGCTCATTCGGAACTTCGAGCCCCACCCGATGACTCACCTTCTTCGCTCGTCTCTGGCGTGTGGGAAAACGGTTCTTCGAGAGTGAGCGAGAGAGGAAAAAAGAACAGAGAGAGAGAGAGAGAGAAAGAGAGAGAGAGAGAGAGAGAGAGAGAGTCAGGACAGTCAGGTGCAAAGTCGTCGAGCCAGGTACCAACCGAAAACCTCTATTTTCCTACTAGCGGCGTTACCACGGTCGGTGAAACCTTCCGATCGTCGCCACGAGTGCGAGAGAGACAGCACCATAGACTCCTCGCTGCGGTGCGACAGAGAACGAACGATAAAGGTTTCACATCGTCTCAAATCGTGCTACCGGGGGCCCATTCTTCGTCGAGAACTCGGTTTTGTGTATTCAGGTGAACACACATTCGATACGTCGTTTGGTGTGACGATGTAAATTGAGAGAAAAAAATGAAGAAGCAAAAAAAAAATGGTTTGGTCGATGGAATTTACGTCCAAGATGTTTTTTTTTTTTTTTTTTCGTGCCATGTACATTTTTTTTGTATTTCGTACATGACGATCGATTTATCTCGAAATGTGAAAATTATTTTGAAAAAATTAATGAAAATTAAACAAACAAACAAGGAACGAAAAATGAGAAAAGGAAAATGGAATTTCGAAAAATTTGTGTGTAATTTTGAATTTAGACGTTGAATAAATTGGTCGAATGATTTAATAACAGTTTATGAAGATAGCGAGTTATCAAAACGAATAAAAAATAAATATACATGTACATATAGATACATATATATGTATACGTTTTTTTCCTTATATTTATATATATAAGATTTATCAATCATTCGATAAATGGAATCCAATGCTGCATTTTGTTCGAATTCAATTAATATTGAATCATAATTTCAATATGTAAATTCCGAAAATTAAAATTAATTATGAAAAAATAAATGGAAGGAGAAAAAAAAAACAATTCGCTCACCCTGACAATCCTTGACGCAAAGTTCGGGCTGATGATTGTGACTGCTGGGATCGCAAGCCGCCGAGCATGGTCTGCACTGGGTGTCGTAAGGGCTGCAGTACTCCGTCGTTTCGCACAATTTTTCACCGCACTTTGTGCCATCCGGACTCAAATTGGCGCACTGACTCGGACCCACCAAGAATAATCCGACAATCGTGAGCCATCGTGAGATCGTCCACATCTTGAAGCTGTGTATGTCCTCCTTCTTTCTCTTCCCAATACTTCTCCACGTAAAAAAAAGGGGCAACAACGACGACTAAAGACGACGATTTCTGATGATTCGCGAAATCATTGTCATCACGTCCTAACTGTAGCCAAATGGAATGTCTCTCGGTGGATTCATCATGTCCACAATCTGCAAAATAAAAAAGTTACAAAAAATTACAAAAAAAATAAAAAAAAACAACAATAAGATATAGCCAAAAAATTATTACACTTATTTTCATGGAAAACTTAGAAAAATACAAAAAAAAACATTATTATACGTCGTATAATATGTACATGATTATATGTCGATCGTTGAATCGTGAAATGGAAAATCAAAGAAATAAAAATGAAAAATTTACAAAATTCAACGCTCTTCGGGGTTTCAATCGTTTTTTTTTTTTTTGCACAACTAGTTACAGTTGCAACGTTGATGGAAGCAAAAGCGATAGCGTGACAAGGACGTGAAAGCGTTGCAGCCTCGGGTACGTTGGTACCTAGGTAAGTGCACGTGAGTGAGTCATACAGGTCGTAATGAAGTGTATTGAAAAAAAAAAGAGACCGAGAGAGAATAAAAAGAGAGAGAGAAATGTACATGGTTAGCCTTTCTCTTCTCCCATACGTCAAGGCAGAACTATATATATATATATATATATATATATATATATATATATATATATATATATATATATATATATAGTTCTTGTGTGTGTGTGACTTCTGCCTTCGTACGATATATATCTCATCTCGCAACAAACCCGAATGAATATAAAATTTTTTCATTGCGGCATGCGCGACACGATCGATCAACACGTCCTTTTCATTCGATATACGTCACTCCATACGTCTAACGATAATCCAACCGATCGATCGTTCGATCGATGGATCGATCAACCGTACAAACCGTTTCCACACTTCCACACAGACATTTCGGTTCGAGGCTTTCGTCAAACGTTAATGGCTCATCAATAATAAAGTAAGTGTATTCTTTGTGAGAGGTGATCTTGCGTCGATGCATCAAACTGCATCGACCATCAGTAATAAAGTCTCACGAAATTTTTTTTATCGAATTTTTCCGATAGCCATACGAAGGGAATATCGTATTATTCATATTCATCCCTTGTGCAGGTCGAAAGAAATTGTTCGTTTTTTCCTTCTCTTATTTACCACCCCCTCCCCCCCCCCCCAAACCCCTCGAGAACTCGTAGTTGCAACGTGAAAAGAGAGACGACACGAGTGTGGGGAAAAACAAGTTTGAGAGAAAATAAAAGAGAAAAAGAAACGAAAAGAAATCGATACGTCCGCGTAAAACCGAAGAAATAATCCATCATTGTTATTATTATTATTGTTGATTTTTTTTTATTCCTACACCGCACACCGGACGTCGGTCTCTGACCACACGTTGTCAGTGATCTCGAGAGATGCCAACTAGATTTATTTCTTTTCGTTTTTTTTTTTTTATGTCGCAGGAATAGAAATAAAATATCGAATAAAATTAACAATAAGTAAAATGAATGGATTGGAAAATAATGAATCAATAAATATGAATAATTAGTTAGACCGATGGAATTGAAATAATTTAATGGTGTTACAGGCAATAAAACTTTTTCATCGATATCGTATCTCGATAATAATTATTATAACGAACAACGACGAATAATAATAAAAATAACAATAATAATAAATAATAAATAATAACAATTGATAAGCCAAAGTTTTCACATTTCCTCACATCAAAGCAACCTGGTAATGTCTCGGAGTTTACAAATATCTTCGCTCCAAATGACAAAACAAACGAAAACAAAAGAAATAAGTAAAAAATAAACAAAACAAAAAAATTACAAAAAAAAAAATCATCATCATCATCATTATTATGCAACACGCACTTGTCCAAGGCTACCACCACTAACCGTAACTCAACTCGGTTCTCGCTTTATATATAGTTTCACCCCCCGTGGGCTCTTATCATCAACGTTAGCAAAAAGAAAAAGAAAAAGTAAAAAAAAAAATTTTTTAAAAAACATTCTTTCGCGTCGCGTTATAAAACGTTCGTTCATACCCGGGACGATTATCGTCCGGTGAGTCAACCTCACTGCGCGACGTTTCGAGCGTGCTTAGTTCAACGAGGAAAATAAAAAAAATAAAAGAATAAGTCGCGATTTTTCGATCACGTCACACACAAGTGTGTGCGATAAGACGCGTATATTTGTGGTCAAAGAGTTTTGCAAAGAAAAAATTCGCTACCGTTTGCGTTACGTTGCAATCGCGATAATGAAGAATCGCGAGTGCATGTAAAACGAGTGTTCGCCATTCGTTATCGAGTCTCGCGAGGAACGAAGAAGAGGGGCGGGGGGAGGGGGAGGGGGAAGAGTGTGTCCGGTTGCAATTGTTCGATTAGACACGAAGCGAGTGATAACCGTACGTCTTCGTGGTAACAATTATTATTCCGATCACCTACCACGCGCCACACGCGGAGTTTCGGAAAAAAAAATCATTTTTTTTATTGCGCATGCGCGATAAAAAAATTGAAAATAAAAAAATCTATTTTGGATACCAGAAACGGTGTCAAAAATACGACCGTGTCACTGGAGCATTATTTTTCACGTTCCGATGTTGTATTTTCCGGGGACGTTTTTTTAACGCGCATGCGCAATAAAAAATTGGAAAAAAATTCAATTTTGAATACCGGAAAAGACGTTGAATAGCCGATACCGCGTGACTGATGCATCTTTTTTTTTATCCACGGTAGACTTTGTTGCAGTTTCGTTATGTTTTTTTCTATTTTTTTTTTTTTTTCGTTCAAAATCCTTTTGTCGCAAAAGTTTGATGAAAAAATTGTTCAACAATTACGAATCGCGAATGTCACGAATGTTGCCGATAATACACTCGTGTGCAGAGTTGTGGTGGGGGTTTTTTTTATTGTCGATCAGAGAGAGAGAGAGAGAGAGAGAGAGAGAGAGTCGAATGGAGGCGGATACGTAATGGCCGCACGCGCGCGCGCAATCGTCGCATTGTCGTTTTGTTTCTCGTGAAGCGAGAGAGAGAGAGAGAGAAAGAGTATTCAGGTGTTGGTGCACATTGTCGAAGCAAAGGTTCTACGTGCAACGTGCATGTATACACAAATACTTATGTAATTTCTTGTGTATGGTTGGTTGCTCAATGACAGGAAGTAGTGTCTGTATACACTACTTTGCGGGCGACAGCACACACATATATACACAGACACTCACATATTTATGTATAAATTAAAAAAACAAAACTTCAACAGCTCGCAAACGAATTGTATTTATTTATCAATAATTCTTAATATTCATGACTGAAAAAAAATAAAATAAAATGAAATTTGTTTGGGATGATTCAATTTGAAAAATGCAACAACGTTATTCGAATCGATCGTGTCGCATCGCACGACGCATCGATGAAAATAAATTTCCGGTTTTTCACCAATTTTGTAAAATTTACCCGACGATCTCGGCTTGCCGATCTCGCGAATATCGATTCCATCATCCATCTTCGAACCATCCGCTTTGCAATTGCGATGAAAACGAGAAAAAGAAGACAAGAAAAAAAAAACGATCGCGGAGTTATCGATTGCACAATCGTCGGTCTCTCTCTCTGTCTCTCTCTCCAGTCTTGTCCGCCATCTTGTACGCGACGGATCCGAGCGTCTCGACACGAGTCACCCACAAACTCCCACAAACGTGGCGAGGAATGCCGCTCGACCGGTTGTCCCGCCGTGCACAAATCGGTTACAAAAATATTTATAAAAAGTAAAAAAAAAAAAACGATTTTCTCGAGCCCTCGACAAGCAGGATACCGATCACAAGCCTCGAGACATTACTCCTCAACGAATACATAAGATTTCCCATCACCGTTTACACAAAATTATCGATCACAATTTTTTTTTGTTCAACGATAAACAATTGGCCAACCGATTTTTCATTAATTATTTTTTTTTTGGTTTTTTGGATCATGCAAAAGTTTGTCATGCAAAATTATCATTTTTCTTCATGAATAAACAATGCAATCTCATTGTCTCCATTAAGCCAACGATAAACAATTGTCTAACCGATTTTTCGTTCAATTATTTTTTTTTCGCTTTGTTCTTTTTGAGATTCTGCAAGCCTTGGACGTCCGCCATTGCGAATCCCAATTATCGTTATTCTTCGTGAATAAACAATGCAATCGTATCGTCGTCGTCGGACCAACGATGAAAAAAAAATTGTCAAACCGATTTCTTTCACCGAAAATCGACCAACGACGTGATAATCGGCTCGAGTCCGACACGGTCGCGCAACGACGCGCAAACGACGACCGGACGATGGGAGGAAAGAGACTTCGATGCTCGCAAGACGATCACTGATCGCTCTCGCCAACGTGTTGCATCGTTGCAACCAAAACTCCGAGGTCAATATAATGGCCCGATCGCCGGATTAACGGATTACAGACCGATTTGAAGTGACGGATCTACGAGAGAGCCCGGAAAAAAGACGTCGTTACCAAAATGGCGACAGTCATTTTTTTTTCAAAAGCCAAAATTGCATTCAAACTAATCGGCACATGCTCCGATAACGATCTCGAACAAAACACATTAAAACAAATCGACACGCTTTTCACCGACCATAATTACCTACTTATCACTTCAATCGACTCGATACTTCCAACGTTCAACTAATAATATTGAAAAATGATAATTTTCATTAAATAATTGCTTCAAATTTCATAAATAATAATAATAATCATAAAATAAATAAATTAAAAAATTAATTTAGAAGGAAAAAAATAACTTTTTATGATAACGTCGCCATTTTTTACTCAATTTCCGTCTGGCAAATCCTCGAGCTCGATCGTCGCTCCTTTCGCGCCAAAATGGCGGCGTTAGATTCGAGAAAGTACATTTATCATTTTCAAATAATAATAATTTTGGACTTACTCGGCCGGTAAAGAAGGCAGAAACACCCGACGAGTGTTTCGAATGTGAAAAAAGAACGACAACGAAAAACGAAAAAACGAAAAAAAAAAAACAATTCAAACGCAGCACACCGGGCGCGTTATATCACATTGCTCGACGTTTCGACGCGATGGTAACGACTTCCTGTGGACGACTGACTGTCGATGTCGATGTCGGGGACCGGAGGGGAACCCAGAACCCGAAGCCTACCGGTCAGGTTTGACTCCCACCTTGAGAGTCAAGTCTCTCTCTCTCTCTCTCTCTCTTTCTCTCTCTCTCTCTCTTTGTGCTCTACACCTGTGAGACCTGGCATTTCCCCCCCCTCGACGTCTTTACCTGTTGCCAACCTGCGTGCGCACCTCGATTGTTGGCTTCGCGCCGATGCACGGAAGCGTTCATGATATGTCGGAGCTTCTGTGGCTAGTACGCTCTCTCTCTCTCTTGTTCTCTCTCTCTCTCTCTCTCTCTCTCTCTCTGGGGCATTGACAATTGGATTGCAGAAGCGGATGTGTGTTTGCCGATACAACCCGACGGTGGGAAGAATTCTTTTTTATGGTGGCACCCAGATGTGGTGTCCGTGGAAGATTTGAAAAAAAAAATATCAATAATATATATATATATATATATATATATATATATATATATATATATATATATATATATATATATATATATATATACATATAGTTAGTATGTATATGTATATATATATATTATAAAAAAAGAAAAACAAACAAAAATAAATAATACTCATCACTCAAATTGACCATGTACATATATATTTATTTATTTATTGCGTATTAAAGGTCCATACAAAGATATAACAATGATCTTTACATACTGCGGCGCTACGGGTGCTCTCACGTTTTTTTTTTATTTTTTTTTTTTTATTATTATTTTATTGCATATTATTGTTTTCGTGTGATCGATTTTTAGTGAGAAGAGAAGGAAAAAAAAAACACATTCGAACAGAATGAACAATTTGAAAGATAAGAAAGAAAAAAGAAAAAGTAAACGAAATTTATTGAACTTCGTCATCGGGATATGTCGCAAAGAGTTTTTAAGCCGTGTCCCCGTTCCGAGTCCGCCTTTGCCGATTTTATATTTTACAATAATCGTCACATTAATTTATCGTCGTTCGCCTCTTCATTCATTCTTCGGTGTCGTTTTGTTTTTTTTTTTTTTTTTTTTTTTCAATTTTAATTTCTTGCCATTCTTTTTTTCTCATTTTTATCAATTATTTTCTTTCACATATATATATCAATCACGGCTCCGGCGGCTCTCTGCATTACCGACCGAGATTATCTGTTAAAAATCGAACCGATTTGTGAAAACGAAAAAAATTTTTTTTTTTTTTAATGTATAAAAACGAAAAATCCACACAGCTTTCACACTCATCAGGATTCAATCATCATTGTCCGATTCACCCCCCTCCCCTCCCTCCTCCCCCTCCAACCATTTCATTTCCGTTCAATCACACACGGATTAAAAATTTCCTATATGCAACACGTGCTTTCATCATTAATTTAAATATTATTTTATTATCATTATTGTTATAGTTTGTTTATTATCATTATACGCACTTTTGAAATCTCTGCTATATTATACAGGATTGTCGGGAGCAACCGATGAGAATACGGTTCAACGACAATATCGACAGAGTCACGTGACGGAATATTTGTTTAGGGAAACAGAAACATGATTGAAGAAAAAAATAAATAAAATACATAAATCATAAAAAAAAGAGAAAATAATAATAATGATAATCGTCACGATGGACGAAGCGCGATTCTGTTATCGCTAAATATTTAACGTTGGAGTTTGTGCGTTAATTTCACACAAAAGATTGACGGGTGCCCATACACGTGCACTTGCAATTGCACAAGCGCATTTTGTTTTTCGTTTTTTTTTTTTTTTTAAATTAAATTTGAAAGAAAATTTTTTTATTACCATTCGTCGACAAATTATCATAGACACCCTGTATCAAATTCCGTTCATTATTCATTCAATTATTCATTCGTTCGTCCCTTTTTGAAAAAAAAAATTAGTGTCCCCCATTTTTCTATCTTAATTTTTATTTTTATTTTTTTCAAAGAATTATCACGCGCACTATATACCAAAGCCGCAAAATTACGAATTTTCTCCCATCGACATAAATATATATATATATAATATATATGATATATATATATTATATATATTTTTCGTTTGTTCGTTATCGTTTTTTTTTCATTCTTCATTTTCGACACTCATCAATTATTATTATTTATTGGTATCATTATTATTCCTATTATTATTATTATTATTATTTTAATACTGATTGCAATTATCTAAGTTAAATGTATTACGATAAAAATTACCGCAGCAAAAAGGGCCCCCACCCCCCGTCACAATTATCGGATAACAAAATCTTAGTTCCAGTCTCTCTATTTAAAGTGATGTGCCAATTGTATCTCGCTCTATCTCTCTCCCCTCCCTCCCTCTCACTCTCTCTCTCTCTCGCACTCACCGCGGACATAGGACGAACAAAACGATGTAGCAGTCACATCGCCTTAAGTACGGTGCGATTAATTTGGGCAATAGAGTTTGGAGACGCTTGTCAAAAAAAATGTCAATCATGAAAAAATCATCGGCTCGCGACAAATTCGAACGTTTTTTTTTTTTTTTATACTGGCCGGGTGAGCGGGGGGGGGGGCTATTATAAAAAATTTAAGCGGAAAAGGAAAATAAAAAAATAATCATTTGTTCGTCCGGGCTTATCGCCTGCGGAACGAACAGTTACCACTACATTATCACACGTCTTTTGCTTTATTCTTCATGCTTCGCACGTTTTGTGACCCGATATATATATATGTATATATATATAAATAAATATATATATATATATACATTTATATTTGAATATAAATGTGTGTTTATTAATTGCGTTAAGCGCAGAGACAATGGTGAGATTTGCGTTTGTAAAAAAAAATTATATAGACACACACACGTACACATATATATATATACATTTATATATATATATATATATATACACACATTCATATATTGAAATGACAATGTCGACATTTGAAAATGTTCATTTCCGCTGTCTGTCGTAATGGAAAAATTCAATTGAAAATTCCGGGAAAAAAAAACAAATAACTATA
The DNA here is from genome assembly GCA_963662125.1 of Diplazon laetatorius. NCBI lineage: Eukaryota > Metazoa > Arthropoda > Insecta > Hymenoptera > Ichneumonidae > Diplazon > Diplazon laetatorius. The sequence goes on from OY759158.1 coordinate 18,288,661, forward strand.
CAAAATTGTGAATAATGCCAATGGAAAGAAACAAACAAATCATCAACGTTGCCAAATTGTTGTTCCGGGGGTTTGTAAATAAAACACACAAATCATCAAACGTTTCAATCTCGTGTTCACGGATTCTTTATTTCTTCCTTTTTCGTGACTTTGTTATTTGTTTTCCTTTTTCTTCTCCCTATATCTCTTCCGTTTTTGAATTCGCGTGTCATTGATATTTAATAATTTTTCGTTCGCATATTATTATTATTTTTTCTTCACGTATTTCGAATGTTGGTTTGTTAGTTTTTTTTTCTTGTCTGCATTTAAATGTTTCGTTGTTGTTGTTGTTGTTGTTGTTGGTGGTGGTTTTTTTCTGTAGTTTTAATTCATTTTTCGAATTAGTCGACAGACGTTGGGAAAAGCGAACGCGACCGAGAGGCGCGTCGATCGCAACGAAAAATCAGTATTTTTTTTATTTGTTTGTTTTTACGTGCTTCTTTTTTTTTCGGTTTTCCCAACATTTTTGCATCTCAGTCTCGGCAGACTTTCTCCTCCTCGCTCCACATCTTCGCGTTTGTCGCTTTTATTTCGTCGCTACGATTAATACAAAATATACTCTATTTTATTATTATTATTATTATTATTATTATTATTATTATTATTATTATTATTATTATTATTTTGTTAAAATTGTTTTTTTCATCTGTGATTATAGCGATCGTGACGATGATAAAATTGATTAATCGGTCAATCGGGTGGTCGTCTCTCATACTTTTCATTTTTTTCACGGCTCACGGTACAATTATTATTATTTTTTTTTTAATTTAAACGCAAAATGTGTGTGAAAAGCTTTTTCGCGAGTTATCTTTCTCTCTCTCTCTCTCTCGGTCCTGATGGCGCAGATTGGAAATATTCACCATTACTTTAAAACGTCATTTCATGGACCGGATCATCAACGATGGGGGCGGTGGGGGGGGGGGGGTCGGTTAGAAATATTGCAGCAAATAGAGACGTGCAAAGACTCTTGAGAAAAAAAAAATAATCGACGCTAATCTCATTATCTCGACCGAACGAGTGAACAATCAAAATTGAATGACCGCATTCGAAATTGATTGTCAAACAATCGACGAGTTTGTAGACGCGAAGGTGTGGCGGGGAGGGGGGTCAAGGGAAATAATAATAAAAAAATAGAATGGTAACATATTTATGCAAATTTTCTTCTTTCTCTTTTTTAGTCACGGGACTATTAGTCTCGTGGCTAATGGCCTAAATAGACATATTTACACGAAAGGCCAGACGTTCATTAATTTTCTTGTTTCTTGAACAATCGAATTTGTTTGCCGAAAGGGAATTTTTTATGTACTTTTTTTCTTCTTCAATGTTCTTCATTGTTTCGTTTTTTGCTTGTGGTTTGGAAAATTCAGAACTCGGGGAAAAATTGAGTTGACAGTCTCGTAAAAGTAAAATGAGAAAGGGAGAGAGAGAGGGAGAGAAAAAGAGAGAAGGAGACGTCCAACCCTTTTCCAACAATTTTTTTTTCTTTTTTTTTCATATTCATTCACGATTATTATTTTTTTTCGTTTCGTTTCTTTTGTTATTCTTGTTGTTTTGTCATCGTTTCAATTATTCTAACGTTCAGTTCTAGAAGAAGCGCTACACGTCACTTAATACTTAATTACAAATTGTTATTAATTTTTGTTTTGTTTGTGTGTGTGTGTGTGTGTTCTTTTTTTTATTTTTGTCGATTTTTTTTCTTCTCAATGGTAACGAAATCGAATGTCGTTTCGCTCGTTTATAATTGTCCATCGACTTTTCAATTATTATTATTATTATTATTATTATTATTATTATTATTATTATTATTATTTTCTTTCACGAAGAACACGCGCTTCTGTATGTGTGTGTGTGTGTGTTATGTAATTATTAATTGTTCCTTCGTTCCATCTCGATATCAATCGAAACGCTTCGTCCGACAAATCTCGTCGACGTTAAATTCTTTATAAACAATCGTTGAAAAAATATATTATTAAAAGTATAGGTGCGAATAAAATTAGTGTGTGCATGTGTGTGTGTGTGTGTGTGTGTCTATGTGTAATGTGTGTGTCGTTATTATTATTATTATCATTATTTATCTTTCGTCCACCCACATATCAAACATTAATAATAATACGTCTCGTAAAGTGCCTGTCTGGTTATTTCTTTCTTTCATCATCTTTTCCTCATCACGCTAATATTTTTTTTTTGTTTTCCATTGAAAGAAAAAAAATGTTTTCCTTCGGCTCAAAGAGAGTTATTCACTTTGTTTTTTTTTTCTCACAGGTGCCAAAAAAGTTTTGTTGGAACCAAAAACTCAGTTTCAAAGGGCGAGGACGACCGCTCCTCGCCCCCCCTCTCTCGCAACAATTCGTCACTCGAACGTAAATTGCCTCGTTTATCATTTCTTCGACACTATCGACGTCACGGTTATAACATTAATCATTAAACGAATATTAATATTTGCTCCCCCCCCTCCCAAAACGAGATCAATGACTTTTCGAAGATGCCCCACACACACACACACACACACACACACACACACGCGCTCGCGTTCGTTAAAAACGTCGTTAATTTCTTCTCTCTTTCCCTCATTGTTCTCATTTTTCGTTTTAACTCTTTTTTTTTCTTTCGTGACGCACGTTCAACGATAACAAATTGCAAGTGGCTTCACTTCTTCAACATGTCCCTGACACGTTACTCGTACACCCTCTTCTTATCCTCTAATCGTATTGTAATTATTATTATTATTATTATTATTATTTATTATTTATTATTATTATTTTTGTTATTATCTATTATTGTTATTACTTTATCGCACAATAATTATAATATTCTCTCACACGTTTCAATCCGTGACACGTCAATTTCCCCTCCCCTTCCCGCCCCTCCTTCCGACCTCTTTCTCTCGTCCAAGCTTTTCACCCGTCTCTTTCCCCCGCCGCGCACATTTCTCTTCACTCTGATTGCTTCGATAATAATGTACAATTTTCTCCTTTCATCGTCCGATCGACGCAAGAAAAATCCGTGTTTCGCCGAGTGATTTTGGAAAATTTGGAACAATAAAAAATTTGCAAAAAAAAAAAAGAAAGAAAATTGAAAAAAAAAATAATTTAAAAAAATCCGAGACATATTTTTTCATAATTGTGAAATTGGTTCAGCGATACATGATATCAACGGACGGTCCCACCCTTCGAGCCGCGATGAAAAATTCGCGATAAATTTTCCACAGCTTGAAAAATAAATAAAAAAATTAATTAAAATTGAATGAAACGATTAAATCTCTGGACATCGATTGGGGGGCATCTCACGTGAGAGTTTTGGTTCGGCTGATTTATACAATAACAACAACAACAACAACGAATGCGAAAAATAAAAATGCTCATCGTTTAACGTGTCTCACTATTTTTTTTCTTTAGGGATTTTTTTTCTCGTTTTCTTTTCTTCTTAACGATTTTTTTTTCTTCTTTTTGTTTTCATATTGGTCGAACTTTGTGGCACATCCCGAAGATAACATAGAGACGAAATGATAATGGTACAAGGACGAAAAAAAAAAAAAACAACCATCGATACATTGATTTTTAAATAATAAAATGAACTCGTTGAGCCGCTGCTGCTCTTCGCCCTATTTTTTTTTCGTCACACCGACAACGCAAGTCGTCGTCGCCAATTCGAATTTACAAACATTTACATTGGCCGTTCGCGATTCTGAGAGAGTTCCCCCATCGTGTGAAAAATAAGACGGAGAACGAAAAATAAAAAGAACAGAATAGACGAGAGAAAAACGAAAAGAAGAGAATTATAATTTCTTTTTTCTTTTTTCATTATTTTCTTTTCATCGTTATTCATAATTTTATCTTTTTTTTTCTTCTTCTTCTCCTTCGTCTTCATTGTCTTCCTATTATCCTTTTTTTTTTTTAACCAATTATATCGCGTAGTTGTTATTATTTATCGTACGCACTCAACTCCAAGGTTAATTAGCGGGCATTGGTCATTCTCACCGTTATCACTCGCAAAATCACATCGGTCCACAAATTTTCTGCAAACGATAATTCCATAATTCACTCACGCAAATTCAATAAAACGTGAGCTCGAGTGCAGAACTCCCGAGAATAAAATATATATATACATATATATGTATATATACACACGCACACGCACACAAGTATTTATATATATTTATTTTTGCACAAACGACACGTAGAAAATGGAAAAGACACGGGTTTTTTTTTTTTTTTTTTTCATTTTTTTCATTTTGGTATTTTTAAAATCTAGATTATAAATGTTTCGTTCGTTTTTTTCTTTTCTTCCTTCGTCAGTGACAAATTTCAAAAGATCTCTCTCTCTCTTTTTTTTTTTTGTTTCACTCTCCGAAAATGGAAAATCAGCCTCTGCGATAGACAACACTCGCACACACGCTTTCGCACGAGAAAAAAAAAAAAGACAAGATGATAAGATAAATTTCAAGAGGCGATTATGATCATCGTGCTTTGACGTTATTGAGAATAGAAAAAAAAGATAACAAAACTAACACCGAGATCGGAAAGAAATGAAATTGGTGCTTTTTCTCTCTCTCTCTCTTTCTCTTTCTCTCTATTTCATTTAGATTAATGCGTGTGTGTATTTGTGTGTGTGTGTAGGTGAGTAATGAGTGCCGGTGAGTAGCTACAAATCGTGTGAAACCCTTTCCTCATCTCAATCTCAGATCTCTTCGCCTCTTACGTCGAAAAAAAAAAAAAAAAATTAAAAATAATTCACAAGTCCACCGACTTTCCGTCCATTTTTCCCTTCAAATTTTTTTTCATTCGCGCGCGCGCACATTCACACGTGAAAATGTCTGGAAAAAAAAAAGTTTATTGGTCGTGTATTAATCCTTCGTCGTCTTCCAACCGTTCGCGTGTACAATTATTTTTTTTTTCTTTTTCTTCAACTTCCTAGACGAATCGTCAATAATTATTTTTCCTTTTTTTTTCATCGCTCTCTCTCTCTCTCTCCTTCTACCTCTCAGCCCCCCCCCCTCTTGCTCTTTCTCACTCGCTCATTTCTTTAAAAAATTTTTTAAAAAAAGTTTCACCTTCTCGAGGGGCCCCACAAATAATTCTCGAGATAGTTCGTCGATTACACGAACCAGGAGTCCACAGAATTGTTATATCATTTTTTTTCTTTCTTTCAACTTTTTGGACGAATCGTTAATAATTATTTTCCCCATTTTTTTTTCTTCTCCCTCTATCTCTCTCTCTCTCACACTCATTTCTCTTAAAATTCTCAAATTTTTTTCAATTTTTTTCTTTGCTTCCAACTTTCTGGACGAATCGTCAATAATTTTTTTTTTTTTTTTCGTTATTTTTTTTTTTGCTTCTATCTCACTCATTCATTTATTTTACAATTCTTCAAAAATGTGTGTGTGTTTTTTTTTTCATCAATTTTTTTTTTCATCTTCTCGAGGTCTGTGTGGACAATTGTCGAGATATCAATTGTAGATGATCAATTGAATCATTGAATCACGATTTCTTTTGTTTTTTTTTGTTTTTTGTTGTTTTTTTTTTGTTTTTTTTTTTTTGAGACTACGAGTCCCAATCGTCGTAGCCACCGCGCAAACGTTTCCAACATCCCGACGATTTTGATTTCGAAACTTTGCCATTGGCAACTTTCGCATTATCATAATTTTCGTCGTCGTCGTCATCGTAACCAGCAAAACGCTGGAACCGCTACACTCAAATGCCCGACGTCGACTTCGGGCTGTCCGTCTTCGGACCGGCCACACGATTGTTAACAACAATCGGCCGCAATGGCGACGTTCCAACGTCCTGTTGTTGTTGTTGTTGTTGTTGTTGTTGCTGCTGCTGTTGTTGTTGTTGTGGTTGTTGTTGTTGTTCCTGTCTCTGTGTTCCGGTCGTCATTCCGTGTTGCACGTAGTGGGTTAGCCTCGTGGGTAACGAACCCGAATTCAATTGATAAAATTCAATGAGTTGCAGAAGATCGTAAAATTTCGTCACACCCTTGTCCAAAGTGTACAGCCAACAATTTCTACGTTCGTCGAATACCTGGAAAATATTTTTAAAAATATATATTGACAATTTTCGTTCATTTGTGACGTTTTGCGATTGATTTGATTCGAATGACAATTAACATTTGTCTTTCAATCATTTTGATGTCAATGAAAACAATAAATGGCAGGGGTTTGAAATTTTGAGCATTTCTTTGCGGTTGAAACGAAATTGAAAAAAAAATGTATACATATATATTTTTAGTCTCTGTATTATTCGCAAGACAATCCCAAGTTCAGCGAAAAAACGTCCTGAACATTTTTTTTTAACCTTTTATTTTTAAATCAAGTTTCTGGCATCGGAAAAAATGTTTTTATAAAAAAAAAAATAAAAAAAAAATGAAAGTATCTTATAGATGATACTTCGAGGTTTTCAGAACTCTTGAGCTCTTGAACCGATAAAAAATTAAAAAGGAAGAATGAATCTGAACGAGCTTTCAGATAGATTCAGTGTGAAAAAAAAATATTGAGGTCCGAGGAGCTTTTGAAAGAATAAAATATTTAACCCTCATTTTTTCATGATTACTCAGAAACTATGAATGATAAATAAATATTTAAACTCGGAATGTCAAAACCAAAGACTCGAAGCTTCGATTCCCCATTGTTCGTCATTGTTCTACGACCATTTTTTGCAAAGTTACAGTCTTTCGAAAATCAACGAAAAATGTAGCATCTTTTTTTTTTTTTTTTTTGGTATCCTTTAATTTTTGTGCCTGGTGTGATATACTCACAGGTTGTATCTGGGTGTGGAAGACCTTGTCGCTGTACTTGTACGTCAGCACGTAGGCTCCGGGATTGCTTTTGCTTTCACGTACGAGAAACACTCTGTAATAACAATGAAAATATATTATTTTTTTTTTAACAAAAAATGATTGAACAATTCATCATAGCAGTATGAAAGAAAAAAAATGTATTATTTGAAAATAAATAAATGAATAAATAAATAAATAAATAAATAAATAAATAAATAAATAAATAAATAAATAAATAAATAAATAAATAAATAAATAAATAAATAAATAAATAAATAAATAAATAAATAAATAAATAAAACAAGGCGTGGGGAGCGGTTATAAATTAATACCGTCGTAAACGAGACGCGGATGAAGGTCGGACTTTAACTGCAATAAGATTGACCGGCAAGAGAGCAAAGAGGAAGGATGGGTGAACCGTGAGAGATGCAACGTTCGGAGTCGCTCGTAAAGTTGATTGCTACGCGAGGGTCTGTGAGATAAGCGAGTAGTGCGTTTCGTTTCGACAAGAAAGGAAGCTTCGAAAGAGTCTTCCAATATTCTCTCTCTCTCTCTCTCCCTCTTTCCCTCTCACTCGCGATCTTCGTCTCAACCTGCGTTTACTCGCTCCCATTTTTTTCTCCGGATCTTCTCTACAATTATTCGAAACTTCAAAACGTTCGAACGTTAGCAAAAATGAAAAAAAAAAAAAAATAGTCTAGTTTCTTCAGTGTCGAAAAATTGTATCTTTTCGAGAGTTTATTTCGCCAAAGTTCGTTAAATCCACGAGGCGCCCTATATACGTCTTTACCCTCTCTCTCTCTGCCCTCCCGAACGAACGAGGAAACGTCTTGGCCGAAGAACTTCCCAAAAGACGAAAGAATATGAATTATTACAAGACTGAAGAAATTCTTAAACGCGAATTCTTGAGCGCTACGAGAGCCACAGCCGAATGAATAATAATGCATAATTATCGTGTGCTTCGTCGTGTGGAACGAACGAACCAAAAAAAAAAAAAAAAAGAAATGAAACAAAAAAATTATCAGAGGGAGAGAGTTATGGGGAGGAAAAAAATGCAACTTTTCTTCTCGTCAAAGTATAAATTTTTTAATTTTTTTTCAACCACGCGACAGTTAAAAGTCCTTAGGGAATGGTTCAAAAGAAGGGAGATAAGAGAAAGACAAAGAAAAGAAATAAAAAATAGTTTGGAACAGTCTTCGATATTTCAACAATGAAAACGAAACAAACAAAAAACGTATACAAATTTTAATAAAATAAATAAATATTCGTTTTATTGAATGAATGAATTTTTTGAATAAATTAATTTTTCGAAAAAAACAAGAAGAAAGAAAAAAATAGCAAAAATGGTCGTGGATACCGTGGCTCAGAATTCCTTCCATACTTCGACAGGGAAAAAAAAACAAAAAACATACCCGACAATTAGAAAAATAAATAAATAAATAAATTGGTACTCGAAGATTTTTTTGGATTCGTTTTTTTTTTGCAGTTCTTTGAAACGTGCGATATTTAAGTATACAGGATGGGTAAAGTTTCGAAGGCTCCCCCCCCCCTCCCCCTCCCCCTCCGCCTCATCATTTTACTTTGCAGCATCTTTCGCGAGGGCTGCTCGAACTGCAATCACACGAGAATCCGAGAATCCAACGTAAAGGGGGTCAGAGACGATCGTAACCCAGAGAGACCACTGTAATTTAGCAGTGCCATTAGGGGGTGTGGGTGAAACGAATGATGAAACGTTTGTAATGTCAGCAATGGCGAAGCGGTTTCAAGTCCGAACGAGAGAGAGAGAGAGAGAAAGAGAAAGAAAGAGAGAGAAAAAGATAAAACCATCTCACTCGGCCATGGGAAATAATGTTGCACGTTTCCCCCCACCAATTCCCCCTCCCCTGCCCCCTACCCCGCCAGACGCACTTAGAAATGCATAAAATCTCGAACCGTCCCACTTTCTTTCAACGTCCACTTTTTTATCCACACTCGCAACTTTTTCGCTCATAACCCAGTTTGCTTATTATCAAATTTTTTTTTTTTCACACAATTTTCTGACTTTTTTTTTCTCAAGCCATAAGCCAAACACCCATAGCTCCCATAAATTAAAAAAAACTCCATAGTCCCACAACATAGATGGTTGAAATTTGTTGTCACCGGCCCAATTTTAAAAGTGGCAAAGTCGCGAATAAAAAAAAATATGAAAAAAAAATGTAAAAAAAAAAAAAAATGATTAATGGAATAGTGCGCATCAATGAATGGCCATCTAAACAAGCTAACTCGTAATTCGCCAAAATCAACGAAATTATTCATCCTTGATGATACACACAACAGTTCAATAATTTTTAAATAAAAGTAAAACAAAAAAACTTATCAAAAAAATAAATAAATAAATAAAAATCGATCAAAACTTACCCATCGACCGAACCGTGTTCCTTGATAATGGCAGCCGCGTAATCGCGATTGAGACCGCTGTGAAACCACGGTTGCAACACGTGTATGCCACCGTCGAGACCGTTGAGCTTGACCATCGCGCAACCGGGTGGCGGACGTGAAAATGGTCTCCAGCGTCTGCGCCAAACAACGCCCTCGCTCTCGGCAATGTCCTTGGCTTCCTTCGGATCCTCGACGATACGACCGACGCTGCCCGTGAAATCCATCGCGACCCTCGATCGCAGTGATTCCTGAAAAAAATTAAAAAAAAAAAAAAATTTCAATGAAAAACAAAAAAACAATTATTAAGGAAACAAAAAATGTATCATCGCCATAATTGTTAATTTATTTTCTTCCTTTTTTTTCGAACAGGTGTCCGATAATTGTCATGTTTGAAAAATATTGAGACGCGAGTGTGGAAATTTTTGCTTTCTCATAGAGGAATATCTCTGCGTGACGACAAAACACTTATTTTTTTTTGTCATAACGTGTATGTCCTCTGTTATTTTCGAAGCAATTGACGCACCGCTCGGATTTGACTCACGGATTTGATAAATAATCTTGGAAAAAAAAAATAAAATAAAATAAAATGATTTTTTTATCGAAAAGATAAAAAAAATTGAATAATACAATTTTTTTTCCAAATAAGAGGATAGAAATGAAGAATGAGGAATGTCATTAATCATTCGACGTGATACATCACGAGCCTACGTGAATCTCGACAGAGGGAAAAGGAAAGAGAGAGAGAGAGAGAGAGAGGGAGAAAGAAAAAATGAAAAAGAGAAAAAAAAAGAGAGAGAGAGAGAGAGAGTCACGTTGGCATTAGAGCGAGCGAGTACGATGACGAAAATCCTTGCATCGAACGCTCTCGTGAATTTTGCAACGCACTCACGCACACGACAACGAGAAGCGTAATCTTTATCACTCATTTTGCCCAAGTCCTTGGCACACGCACACACACACACACACACAGCGACACAGACGATGCTCTCACGTTTTCTTCGAGGCACGCACAATGGGATAGCCGTGCTCTTTGTAAGATTAAGCAAGTAGCAACGAGTACACACACACACACACACACACACACACACACACACATACATTTATACATTTATCTACGCAAGAAGAAAAGTCAAGCATATGAAATCGGCACGTTGGTATCCTAGCACGTGGGTGTCGACTGATTTGCACCTGCCTACGCGATCTGCCTCGTCCCAACCTCAGTCAGGCTCCTCTTATTTTGTCCCCTGCCCCCCTCCCCCCTCCTATTTGATGACTTTGCAATTGCTACTTGTACCGGCTGATTCACAAAAACCCTAAAAACAATTTTTCTTCTTCTTCCTTTTCTTTCTCATGTTCCTATGCTTCTTAAATTTCACCAACAAGCCACGATTGATGCAAAATAAAGTTTATTAAGAATGTATTTATTGTAATTTCAATTAAAATCATATATATTTTTCATTACACATATATATATATGTATATGAGGGTGTTTCTTATTTGGGGTCAAACAATTTTTTGGCCCTCCCATGTGCTTGAATGTCTCGAAAAAAAAATAAATTTTAACATAGCCGAAGGCCCAGCCTCGTGGACCAATTCCAAAAGTACCTCTCCAAAAGCCCTCGAATTTTACCATTTGATTAGACATAGGGTTTTTTCCCACCTGATAGTTCATATTTTTTTTCTTCCGCATTATTGCAACGAAAAATCCGGAACTTCGCACATTATTCACTCATGGGTAGTAGGTCCTCGATGCCAATTTCAAACATTTTCCAGTGATTGAATTCGGCGGAATAAGGACCACCCTAACGTATATATATATATATATATATACATATAGATAAATAAACTCAGTAAAAAAATTAAAGGAGGAGCAAAAATTTTTTTTTGTATTTTTGAGTGATTTTTCGAAGGCTGAAAGTTCATGATAAATTATCGTATTGAGATGAAGATAAAAGCATTTTGAAGCTCGAAATGGCTTGCTTTGAAACCAAATATATATATACATATATATATGTATATACGTGTAACACACACACACAAACACACATATACATATATATATATATATATATATAAATCATGTCGGTTGGGGCGAGGCGATCGATGTTGCACCGACCTCTCTGCCAGGATGTGCCCCTCCCCTTCTTCCATCCACCTTCCTCACCGACCCCTCTACCCATCATCCCCCTTTCGGTCGCCACCTATCTCTCTCTCTCTCTCTCTCTCTCTCTCTCTCTCTCTCTCTCTCTCTCTCTCTCTCTCTCTCTCTCTCTCTCAATCATCTCTCTCGTCGTCCCGTACGTTCTTCACCCTTCTGGCTTTCCGGTCTGCGGGGTGGATGGTAAAGCTCCCCTCGCGATGCACACACTTCACCCCAGTGGCCTTGACATTGCCAACACAGCCGCCGCCGCCACCGCCACTGCCACCACCCCCGGACGTCGCCCCACTGCGCTATGCCGCACAATCCTGTCTGTCTCACGGGTCCACGAGCGTTTCGTGTGCTACGGAAGTTTCGAGAGAGGGTCACACACACACAGGTCTCGTCATCGATTTTGCCCCGGAATTTTTTTTTTTTTTTTTTTTTTAGTCGTTACGATCGTGAAAAAATTTTTCATTTCGCAATCGTCCGAGCAATAAAAATGTTTCAGTCCAATTTGTATTATAAATTGTTGATGTGATTGGGGGAGAGGGGAGGGGAGGGGCACGTATAGTTTATACATAGACAGACAGTCGGTCGAGCAAAAACGTCGCAGGATTAATTTGTTAAAAAAATTATGATAAACAAAATTTTCTATAAATAATAGTTATTGAGTCAAAATTTCGTTCAATATTGGTTTTTTTTTTTACAAATTAACCTTGCCACACCTTTATTCGTCAGACTGTATATATGTATACACCATGTATGGTCTGTATATGAACTATATATATATATATATATATATAAATCGTGTGTGGGCTCTGGAAATGCCCAATCCCGGATTTATAGCCCACAAATATTTTATATCTGTAACTCGAGCGATAAAAATAAGTGTTGTAACGAAGCAAGGATAAATTCTGTACGTACAAAAACATGTACGTGAATAAGGAGAGTGAGGCAAAGGATAAAAGTCGTCATCGACTTATCGTTAGTTCAACATTTTTCGAGGACCATGTAACTTTTTTTTTTTTTTTTCGTAAACAGTAACAACAATTTTGCGATTGCAAAAACGAAGGAAAAGAAAAAAAAACCGAGATAGGAGGGATTAAGGGGAGGGGGGAGAGCGAGAGAGCGAGAGAGAGAGAGAGAAAGAGATAAAAAGAGGCGAAATCTCGTAAAAGAAGAGAAAAAAAAATAACATAAAAAAAAAAGACGATAAATCTTCGTGAAAGATGAAGACGCGGGTCGTTAATCTTACGAACGTAACAGTCGAACGAACCGGGAGGGAGAGAGCGCGAGCGAGAGAGACCGGTGGCGCCAGCCACGAGAATGAATCTATACGCGAGTGAAAATGGGGACGCAATCCAAACGTCTATATTTTCCACATAAATATATGTATATGTGTATATATATATATGGGAGAGGGATGTCCCAAATCACCGGATTAAAACCCTTCTGTCCCCCGAGGTGGTCCATGATTTTTATTTTTTTATTAACTTTTGGATCCTACGACCTCATTAATTTTTCAAAGATTTTTCAGACCCCTATTCACCTCACTCCAATCCCTCTTTGTTTATTCTTGTTATCCAGATGTGACTGCTATTTTGACCATTTTTATCATTGGAGGCCATTTTTTTTTTACGAGGGTATACTTTATCGAAATCGAGGAAATTTTTTTTTATAAAATTGAAGCAGGCATCATATTCCTAATATATAATTATTTTCTTTGCAATTCTGAATAACTTGAGTTTTTACAAAATTGTTAAATATAACGATAATGGTTTCCCATCTGGAAGAAAAATAAAAATAAAATCTATCTTGCGACAAAAATAATATTTCGATTTATTTTCGATTATTTTTTATGAAAAAAAGATAATCTTTCAATATTTTTTCGGCTAAGGATCACTCTGATATACATCCATACACACCGACACATATATAATTGATTTTCGATGATGAAAAATCATTTTGGGAGCAACGCAAGCATCGAAAATCAAAGCAATCAAAATTACACAGTAGTACAAGTCAACGTCAAGTCCGACCGTCGTACGCGCAGGATGAAAAAACCTTTCTTTTTCTCTTTCCATTACTTCCATGTTCACCAAATGTCACATATATATATGTAGTATCACGGCTCAATGATAATCCATACTTTGTAAAGAATACAATTTCTATAAGATTTTAATCAACGATGTTCTTTGATTTCGTCTAGATTTTTCTAAAATTCTGTCAAATCCAAGAGGCTAAGTCGATTATCGCTCAGTCTGCAATTTCATTACAAATTTCTTCAAATACATATTCGATCATTCCAGCGATTGAGACTCTGTTATATACAAACAGGTATCAGCATTCGTTCGATAAAAATGCATTTCAAATTATTTCCGAACCTAAATGATAATATAGATTTTTCTGGATTTATCAATCATATTAATTCATTGAAAAAAAAAAAAAAAAACAATTATTCACACAAAATTGGTCATAATTATTACTGTGGAATGTGATAAACATTAATTTATCCATGATAATTAATCATAGTTACTCATTTGTTTCAAAAAATAATTTCAAATACATATTTTCATTGAATCAAATCTAAAAAATGACCAAATCAATAATAACCATATTAAAAAGGACACCCTAATCCACACATCCCATACGATCGTAAAATTCGTATGTACGTGCATCCCGCAAAACGTGTGTACATCTTTATGTGTTTTAGATTCGGTCGACACGGGGTCGGGGCGCGGGGAAGGGTGGTAGGGGAAAGCGAGGCAAGAAGGGAAAGAGGGGTGGATGCGAGGGGGAGAGAAGCCCGGAAGAGAAATCGCGTCTGTGGGTTTATCGTTCGTTATTATGCACCGTTCGACGTTTACTGCCGGCGCGGAACATTTCTCCCCCCCCCCCTTCTCCTCCTTCCCCGTCGTTCACTGGAACGGCTGACCAATGTCCGCGACGAGAACCCGGACCGCGAGTTCTCGTTCCGCAATCCGCTATTATATTGGTACTCGTGAACCGGCGTCAGCAGCATCAGTTACGGCACTAAAAGGACCAACGCCCGCCCGCCGTTGAGTCCTCCGAGTGGTACCGCCGCCGCCGCTGCTGCTGCTGCTGCTGCTGACTGCACAGTCTGCAGACCCATTCGCCATTAAACAATCCGCGAAGCGAGACACATACACGCTCAAAAACACACACACACAAGGACGCAGGGTGCGGTAGCCATTTTGCCCGGTGCATACCGGCATAACAAACTCCATAAATCAGTTTAACCGATAAAACGTGTGTGCCCCACGTTTTTCGTTCACCAGCAAAAAAAAAAAAAAAAATTAAAAAAAATGTTCACCCGAAAAAAAAAAGAAAAAAAAAACTGTTTAACACAATAAAAACGTGAACGAATAATAATAATAGATAAAATGGGGATAAAAAGAGAAATGAAAATTGATGGAAATAAAAAAAATCTTGGTGGGTAGTTCGCGGGGGGGAGGGAGGAGGAGAGACCATTATGGTGACCATTATTGTGGAGTAAAATTCTTGAAAATAATTGATTAATCAGCAATTCATTGTTGCACGATGACACTATTTAATTAATTTATTTTTTTTTTTTTGTCATTTAGTTTTAGTTTTTATTTTGTTTTTCGTTTTCGAAGATTTATCTTTATTCTTTCCCCCGGGTGAGTTAAGCGACTTACTCGAGTTCCGTGTATGTGTTTAGTCGGGGGCTCGATCGAATGCAATTCGAATCCAAGTAACACGCAAACACGGGGGGAGGGGCGGGGGGGGGGCGTTCATAAACTTTGAGAACTGTCTGTCTGTCGGTCGGTCGGTCGGCGTGAAACGAGTGGCTGGGAATTTTTTTAAAAATGTGTATAAATATATATTTCGAAAACTTCAAGAACGAAGCACGAATGTGGCCGCCGCCGCCCCCGGGAGGGCTTCGCGCGCAAAGTGTGATTGCACGGTATGAGAAAAGTGGAAATGAGAGAAAAAAAAATAAAGATTTGAAGAAAAAAAAATGAAAAAAATAATTAGAAGCGGTGAGAGAGTGAAGCAGACGCGAAGGAAGCGGATTATCAAATTAAACCGAAATTATAAAGTTACGAGCACGAGACACACATATATATACATACATAGAAAGATGTAGAATATGTATATATATATATATATATATATGTATGTGTACATGTGTGTTTATGTAAACGTATATACGTATGTGTAATAATGATGGGCATAAAAAGTGAACGGTCGTGTGGCAATTTTCGAGAACGTCGTAAAGCCTAATCTCTGGCTCTTATTATACACACAAACACACACACACACACATATATACACCGTTATATTTATATATAACTATAGAAACAACTATATATACCACAAACATGAGGAATATCCTGTCTACCAAATGAATTTTTATCCTCGAGCCAAAACTCGTCCACAAATTTTCGCCCACAGAAAAAAAAAAAAACAAAAAACCTCTCCCTGACCGAAAAAAAAAAAAACAAAAATTTTTACCCGCGAGAACCGAAATTCCGTTCCCAGTAGTCAAGCTCCATCATTGGTCAGACCCCCCGTCCGGTATTTCGGTCTTTCGTGCGTGCGTGCGTGTGACCGCACACGCTTCACATCCACACGCTTCATTCAACGTTGCCCCCGACCGCAACAACAATTGTCCACACAGACGCAAAATTTTCAATGTCCACGAGTTTTTGCGCGTACCGCAAAAAAAAAAAAAAAAAAAAATATCTATCGCGTGCCCAGAGCCCAGAGAGAGCCCTGTGAAAAGGGGCTCGACCGTTCGAGAGGGGTTGGCAACCCCTGACGCGCCTGTTGCTAGGCGCTCTCTCGTCAGCTGGTCCCGGTGTAAGCCGGGCTTTCGCAACAGAGCACGATACCCCCCGCTGCACCACAGGAGCCGCGTCGCTGCACCGATAAACACGACGGCGCAGGCGCAGCCGCGCACTCACGGAGCCCCCCCTCACGGTGGCGTCTCGCACTACTCGCGGTGGGCTCCTCTATCTCTGTCTCTCTCTCTCTCTCTCTCGCACTTCGTTTCGACGCTGGATCGCGCCACTCGTCGCTCTCTATGCGCATCTACATATAACATCTGCATGTTATATGCACATGTTACATGTTCTACATGTTACACACACATTTATATATATATATATATATATATATATATATATATATATATATATATATGTAGTACATCGTCTACACTTCATCTTCAATGCAATGCAATCAATCTACAAATACCCACGCACATAACACATCCATTATCCGGCCATGTGCGTGTCTCTCCGCGGCTAATACGACTGCAGCGACGCCTGGCGAGAGCCCCATACCGTATAACCTCTCATACACACACACACACACACATACACACAGACACACCAGTTGATTACACATCCTCACTTGTGACGCAACCGACGGATCACGTGCACACACACACACACACGCACACACACATACATACATACACACACACACACACACACACACACACACACACACACACACACCTGAGTGAAACAATCCTCCTTCGTGCGAGCAAACCGCCGCACCTTTCATTTTGCGAAATAACGCAACGACGAATTAAACATGGTTCTCATTCACGTATGTTTGTGTGTGTGTATGTGTGTGTGTGTGTGTGTGTGTGTGTGTGTGTGTGTGTGTGTGTGTGTGTGTGTGTGTGTGTGTGTGTGTGTGTGTGCACGCAGGGGTTCTCAGCCAGTACATGGAAAGCGAAACCGTGAGTGAATCGAGTGCCCAACAAAAAAATTTCGTCATGAATGAAGAATAAAGAAAACGACGAAAATGAGATAATGTAACGTCAAAATCATCATTTTGCGTGTATGCGCAGGGGTTCTCAACCAGAATGCAGGTCAGCAGAGTAGGGTGAATCAAACCTCAAAAAAAAAATTAATACAAATTTAAAAAAAATACGAAAATGAAAATTTGTTTAGGTAAATAATAACGATAATAATAATAATAATAATAATAATAATAATAATAATAATAATAATAATAATAATAATAATAATAATAATGATTGGGGAAAAGGGGAAAAAAAAACGAATAAAAATGAAAAATTGCAATTTCTTGACGTGGCGTTGTACGAAAAAATGTCGCATCGCAACGGTGTCACACATGTGCAATTCTCTCGACCGTCTGGCCCGAGTGCTATGGGTATTGTCATCACACACCAGCCCCTTTTTTCCAACCCCGACTTTTTCACCTTCACCTCCGGCCTATCCGAAGGGTCTCCGAGGGGCGCGCGTGAACACTCGCGCGCGTGCGTTGCAAGCAACCCTTCCGCGACGATGCGCGAGTGCGCGCGGCCGAGAGTTCGAGATGGAAAAAAAAAAGAAAAAGAAAAAAAGAAAAAAAAAAGTTCAACTCGAAAAAGCTCGCGCGCTCGCACACAATGGGTCGCGCGTGAATAAAGCTCGCAGCTTGCACTCTCGCTGCCGTCTCCGTCGTCATCGTCGAGGGGAGGGGGGAGGGATATAGGGGCTTTCTATCCGGTCCCTACGAAAATTACAACCCCCTTGCTCGTTACTTTTTATTTATTTTTTTATTTTTTTTTTTTCATTTACTTTTGTCCTTCTTTCTCTTTTATTATGTTTTTTCTTTATTTCGCCCACTCGGCAATTTTACCCATGCGCCCCCTCATCTCCAGTCTCTCGTGTCCACATCGCCTCGCGTTTCTTCATTTCTTCTTCTTTTTTCATTTATTATCATTATTTATATATATATATATATATATATATATATATATATATATATATATATATATATATATTTTTTTTTTTTCATTATTGCAGAATCTGCCCGCACGCGCTCTCCGTTTTTTTTTCGTTGTTGTTGACTTTTTTATTCTTCTTCATCTTCTTCATTAAGTCGTCGGAGTGCGCGCACGCGCGCGCGCGCGCATTGGCATTGATTAAACAAGCCGACGAACGAATGAAAGAGTTAATGTGCACGACCCGACTAGTTTTTTTTTTTTTTTTTCGTTGCTCAATTTTTTTTTTTTTCAACTGTTCGACGCTCTCTCGCTGTCTTCCCTTTCACTTGTCAAATTTCTTATTATCTTTTTTTTTTACATTTTTTTTTATTCATTCCGACGAGTTCTAAAACGTAGCCCTCCCCCCCTCCTCTTACTCCCACATTCGGTTATGATCATTGCTGAGTCTAGTGACCTTGAACGAATTAACGTCACTCACAAGACTCTTCGTTAGGGTCGACCAACTCTGGTGAGACGTCGAGTTAGATACTTCTTTCTCTCTGTCTCTCCGTCTTTCTCTCTCAACTGATTATTGACACCGAAGCACCTTTTAACTTGCTCAAACGATGATCGTTATTTACACATTAGATCACGACCGCTCACGAAGAAGTTTAAGTGTCGAGGCCTTCATCATTATTATATCGATATCATTGATATTATATTATCAAATATTACTCGATCACCGAACGACGAATCAAACTCAACCCACTCATATGTATGTTGTACCGAAAAACCGTCTGTCATATTTTTTTTTCCGGTGAACAAAAAAAAAAAAAATGAAGAAAGAAAGAAAAAGAAACGAGGACGAGAGAGAGAGGGAAAAAAACAGTAATCGCCTTCGTCGTTTTGTCATTATGAAAAAGTGTTTGATGCTTCTGGGCGGGATGGGTGAACTGTGGGAGGAGATGGGGGGTGGGGGTGGGGGGGGGGGGGAGGTGGGAAAGGGAGTAAAAAAGTTTTGGTCGAGTTGGTGAAGACGAGAAACTTAAAAGACGAACCCGAGACCTCAAAGCAAGTAGTCAAAGAATAAGTCTTGAAAAGAATGGATGAGTTATGGAAGAACCCACCGAGCGTCTCCACGTAATATATATATATATATATATATATATATATATATATATATATATATATGTGTGTGTGTGTGTCATGCTGGTCTATTCTTCGTTCGTAATAGCGAAAAGAATTTGCATTAACTGCGAGACAGACAAAGACGAAGAGAGAGAAGAGGAGAGAGAGAGAGAGAGAGCAACGTGATGGCAAAACAAGTCTGAGAAGAAGAAAAAAATTCCGTACGATCGAAATGCGAATTAAACAAAAAAAAAAAATCCAGATAATTTTATATCCTTGTCGTTCGTCTCTCGTTTCACACTTTTTCATCATTCTTCACGTCGTCTCGCACGATTTTCCCACGACACACACACACACACACACATTTTCACATTGAACTAGTGAACAAAAAAAAATACAAAAATAATGATACTGAAAATAAATTTTCGGACGAAAAAAAAAAAAAAAAAAACAATGGCCTGCTTTATCATTTTGTTTTCAAGTCGTCGTGGATTATACAGTAATCCGAATGATCCCATCTATTTTTCAGAGCCGGTCATCTTACCGGAGATAGAAAAAAATCAAAAGAAAAAAAAACAACAACAGAAAAATCGGAATCTTAAAAATAATAGATAAACAGGGAAGCGAGAGATATAATTGGAGAACGAGTGTGCGAAAGAAGACAGATACAGAGGATTAGAGATAACATTTCAAATAAAAATGAATAAATAAATAAATAAATAAATAAAGAAAAAGAGAGAGATGGAGATCGAGATGGACATTAAGATAAAAAAACGAGAGAGAGTGAGATGACTCGACACTGAGTGTGTAAGATAAAGAGAGGGACAGAGACAGGTGGATGGAGATGAAGTTTAAGCTAGGAAAAAAGAGAGAGAGAGATTGAGATAAATATTGAGATAGAAAAAGAGAGAGGTGAGACGTGAAAAAGTATTTGCTAAATGCGTAACGGTACGCCGTGGACATCGTCCCCCCCCCCCCCCATCCCACCCCCTTCGCCATCCCGTCACGGTCCAAGATGGCTAAGCGGGGGTTAAACGAAGTTGGACAACGGCCAAACCCACGCGAGAGAGAGAGCTTGCATCGGATGATATTTATTACCGGCGCTAGAAGGCCCCCATATGATTAAAAGGTCTCACGAAGTTTTCACCCTCAAAAAACGCCTCGGCGCAATGTTCGTGCCAGAACCACCGGCGGAAACCGAACTCGGGCCGCGGGGCCTCGTTGCTATCGGCCAGAACGTTTCCGACAAGAACAAAATAAATTGCAACAAAAAAAAAAAAAATTATAAAAAGATAAATGTGGCGGATGAAGAAAAAAAGTAGGTAGTCGAGTAGCGTGTTGGGCATGCACACGATATAGTTCCGTAATCATTCTGTAATAAACATCGACGAAAGATCGTAATCTCCACAAAAGCGTTAACGGAAATTTTTCATTTTTCCATTTTTCGTGAAGCATTCGTTTTTTTTTTTTTTTTACGCTACAGTGTTCGGTATAATTTCTTTCATCGAATGTACTGATTAAAAGTCTACGATATGTAATTTTTTCCGTATTCTTTTAATTGATAGGTTAGAAATCAGAGGGGTGAGAGGGGGGGGGGGCACTACTATGATGACCTTGAAAGCGAATATCTCGTGACCGAAGGGTCGAAATGAAAAAGGTCACGGAACATTTTGGATTGCATTCGAGGCGACCTATTGAAAGACACCTCACTCGATGGGGTGAGCAATGAAAAAAAAAAAAATTTCGAGTTCACTTTTTAAATTGCAAATTTTTTTTTCTTTTCGTATTTTATTTCCATTTTCGGGGTCATCGATCTACGTTCTTAGATTTCTATGCGATTTCATCGATCTATAGTTCCTAGATTTTTATACGGAATCCTAAAAGAGACAAAGACAAAAAGCGAAAGACACGTGAAATGAGAACCGAGCAAAAAGAACAATGTACATCATCGACCCCTCCCCCCCCCCCGCCGCTTCGTCCACCCCTCTTCGGTTTCTGTCTTTTTGCACCGCCACGGTTTCCGAATCGACCGGATTGCGGTGGACGAACCTGCGCAGAGCTTCCGGTATCATGCCGACGGTGATTACACCGCGGGCCCCCCCCCCTCCCCCCTGCCCATAAACTCGGCCCTATACATTCGTGTGCAAAAGACTTCTGGACTACGTCTACATTTCTTTCAATCGACTTCTTTGAAACACATAAAAAAAAAAAAATAACAATAATAATTTTCAAACAGAAGAAAATGAATAATAATAATAATAATAATAATAATAATAATAATAATTCCTCGAAGAAAAACCGAAATATTCGTCGTCGTCTGACCGCACACGGGTTTAGACTACTCGCCAGGGGGGGGGGGGGGGGAGTTGCGCAATCCACGGGCTGCCCGGGGCGAAACGGCACTCACCGTCGTGTAAAAAAAAATATATATATGAAGATATAGGTATATATTTTTCAAATCGTTGACAAAAAAATGTCACATGTCAATGTTAATAAATAAAATAATCGAAGCTACAAATTGAAATCGTGAAAAGTTCATTCAGCTTGATGATTGATAAAAATTGAAAAAAAAAAAAAAAAAAAAAAAATTAATTAACAGTAAATCCGCACAATGTGAACATCGCACACACACACACATATATCACATAGATGTGCAATGTCGAGACGTGAAAAAGTCAAACCGCGTCAGACGACAAAAAAGAAACAATAATGGTTAGATATATAATAATAAACCGAGACTTCGAAATAATAAATATAACGTATATAACGTTTAGGCTATTGCCATGAAAAATTGTTCGTCGCTACGTATCCGAGAGAACGATGTACACGATGATTCAATCATCGTTTCGTTGCGTAATATAACCATCTCGCGATTAGATAATCGTGTAAACGATCGTTGTGCAGGAAGTTTCACCCACCCAAACACGTGCACACACACTCTCAGAGACATACAGACGCACACAAAAACACACACACGCACATCTCACACACGTCACGAAAATCCATTCCTCACAATCTATTTTCGCAGAGACAACTTTTTTTTTTCTTTTCGACTCAGCGATACATGCAATTTTTGATTCGTTTCTCTTTTCTTTTCTTTTACATTTTTTATTTCTCGTATATGCCTCCATTGCAAGTAGTAATCTTGATAATTGTACCAACGGATCTCAGCCGGCGCACCAGTAGAATCACGTGAGTTTCGTATTCACACGCGCGCGTGTATTTATGTGTGTGTGTGTGTGTGTGTGTGTGTGTGTGTGTGTGTGTGTGTGTGTGTGTGTGTGTGTGTGTGTGTGTATGTGTGCGAAGCGCGGTACAAAGTGAGCGAGAGAGAGACAGAGAGAGAGACAGATGCACTTGCGAGCGAGAGTCAAAAGACGAGGACGGAAGAGGGGCTCGGTCGCGACGGCTACGCGAGAGAAGCGGCGAGCGCGCGGAGCGGAGGGTGCGAGCCGCGGGGGAGGATGAAATCGGGCAGAGGGGAGGGGGTATCACGGTGGATGGCTGAGCAGCGGAGGAGAGGGGGCGAGGGAAGAGAGAGAGAGAGAGAAAGAGGATGAAACACTCGAACCGGCGACTGGAGGGAGAACTCGTTCAATGTCAAGGTTACATAGACGCACGCGCGCACCGATCGTTAGAGGCTAGCCACACACAGAACGCGAGTGAGAGAGAGAGAGAGAGAGATAGAGAGAGAGAGAGAGAGAGAGAGAGAGAGAGAGAGAGAGGGAGAAAGAGACTCGAAGACCGAGAGACAGAGAGCGAGAGAAAGAGATGGCGATATACAGAGAGAGACATATATATAGATCGAGAAAGAGAGAAAGACAGATATATATATATATATATGTATATATATATATATATATATATATATATATATATATATATATATATATATATATATATAGATCAGGAGAGAGAGAGAGAGAGAGAGAGAGAGAGAGAGAGAGAGAGAGAGTAAGCCCCCAGCTAACTAACACCATCATCGTGAGCTCATCGAAGTGCTCTGCAACCGGCGACGGTGTTATACGCGCACCAGAGGACATCATGCATCTCTGGTTGCATTGGACAACCTTCGACACCGAGTGTCTCATCATGTACTCACGTTATATACACCAATATATATATATATAGATACACACACACACATATATATATATATATATGGATGATTGTCCGAATGGACGATGTGGGAATTGGTCGATGAGAGGATGTAACGTGGAAATCGAAGAAGAGAAGAGAGACACAGTAGGCACGTAGCGAGACAGAGAGAGCGATCGTGTTATAAACCCCTCGCTGCCACCCCCCCCCCCCCGCCCTCCTGGCCGTCCCGTCCTTACCTACCGGAGAGTGAATTCAACCCCTTCGCAATATCGATTGGACAACCGAGTTTAATCCAGACGGTGATTTACGTCCGATCGATGGCGAAGGTTGGGATTCACCTCTCGTAGACGAGCATTTCCATCAGACCGTTCCTTCCTCACCCCTCGCCTGGCCCTTCGTCTTCACCTGCCATCCCATTTCCGTTCTACGCCATCGCGAAGTGCGTCTCTTTAACACCCCCCCCCCCCCCCAACCCGCCCCACAAACCTCCGCCGCCGAAACCAAGCCGTTCAGGGTTTAACGACGAAGCCCCGCACACCGTCTGAGTTTAATTCACTTTTCAACGGGTTACAGAAACGCGCGCGCCCGCGCTCATGCTGTCATTACCCCCTCCCCCTCCCCCCCCCTCCCCGCCCCTCCGACGTCTACTGCACCTTCACCTTCACCCTTCGCTTCCCCTTTCAGCCTCCGGGACGTTCACTCGCAAAGTTTTACTGTGCAATTTCAGTTAACGTTTTTTTTTTTTTTTGCTTTTTTTTTTGTTTCGCGATAATGCGTGTGGTTAATCGACGTTGACAACGACGAGAACGTGACAGAGATAGCGAGAGAGAGAAGGGGTTAACGTAGAGGGTGCGATGCAACGACGAGGATAACGAAGAGGGGGGCGGGAGGGGGGGGGGGATGATGAGAGTGAAAATACAAGACGCGATTGTATCAAACACATTAGTTCGAGTCGCGTGAGTGCTTTCGTGTAAATTAATCAATCGTGTACATCGCGATTTCGATAAAATTCTCGCAATCCACAATCCCTTTTTCATCCCCCTTCGACCTCCCTTGTTCCTCGAGATGACTCTCCAATTCATCGTCATTATTGAATCGAAATGTAATAACACATAGAATAAAATAAAGTTAATATACAACTAGAATGAAAATGTTTTCATCAATTTTTTTCCTCAAATTAAACAAACTTATTCATCAAATTCGTGTGCCACAATTTGCTCACACTCTTTTTCATTGTTGACTTGGAAAAGAAAATATACAGAATAAATTTTATGAATAAATGAATGGAATGACGAACAAACGAAACAAACTAATTTTATTGACTAATTCCAATTGTTTCAACGAATTTTGCCATTGCGAAAAATTTCCATTGGCCATTCGGGCAAAAGTATCGTGACAGACAGCCCCACATCATTGCCCTCGTCTTTCGATTATCTCGCGTCACTCGTTTTTCAACCTTTGTCCAACGGGAAACGCGTACCCACGACCCACCGTCCACAGAGGGCGGCAACAAAAAAAAAAAAAGAAAGAGAGGGAGAGATAGAAAAAAAAAGAGTTTGTACGACGATGAAAAAGGATCGAGATTGCTCGGAGTTTCGTGAGAGAGAGAGAGAGAGAAAAAGGACCGACGGAGAGAGCCCGGGGGGTGACTACCCACCCACTGTCACGGACCAACGCGTTTCCGGATGGCTCGACGATCCGGACCCCGTCTAATCGTCTGTACAACGACCAAATGGCGATTGCATCGATAAGGTTAGACCCTCGAAAAAGTGGGTAAAAAAATAAAAAAAAATAACACCCGATAATAATAACAATGATGGAGAAAAAAAACTCCGAACAAAAATATGCATATTGAAAATGTGAAAAGTAGAAAAGGCGGTACAGAGCAGACGGATGTGGAGCTCGGTCGATAACCAAGGGATGATGGAGGGAGGGTACGCGAAACGAACGGAATGAGCGTCGAGAAAGAAATTAAAGAACGTGGAACATATATACATGCGTATATATATATCATAGGGTGGTCCTCAATGGGGGTGTCGACGAATTTCGACAAGTGCACCCTCCAGATAAATTCGAAATAAATAAATGAAAATATGTGCAAAACCCCAGCACTGTAGTCCAATGGGAAGACGTGACTGTAAGCTCGTTCTGTTTCCCATTTGATTAACATGAGATATTTGGACTGATTCGGTAATGATTTTTTTCGAGTTGTCCCGAAGCACGCGAAAAATTTTCCATTCACACAAATCTATTGTCAATGAGTATACAACTAATCGCACATTTTTTTAACAATACCTTATTTGTGTTTATGTCTTGTGAAAAAAAAACAAAAAATTTATCGGACTCGTCGAAATTCGTCGACACCCCCAATTCAAGGACCACCCTGATACATACCAAGGTACGTGAAAAACGAAAATAAATTTGATGAGGATAGTTACGAGACGCGGGAGGGGAGTGTGTACGGGAGGGGTAAAGAAGAGGGAGAGGAACGAAATAATGAAAGAGACAAGTACGAGAAAGAGACCCCAACACACAGTCCAGAGTCGACTGTGGACTCAAAAGCTCAAAGAGATTGTTAATAAATTCCGGAATTAAATATTACCACCGACCCCCCCCCCCCTCCCCCCAACCCCCTCACACCTCCCCCGCCTCACGAAATGTTCTACGATTCTCACTGCACGCGCCAGATACTTTACCAAAGGCGAGATATAACGTGCGAAGGGGTTATGAGGGTGGGAGTTGCAGAGAAGATGGAAAAAGGGCGGAGAGAAAGGGTGAAAAAAAAGGGAAAAAGAAGAAAGAAGGAGCGAGATGGCAGCTGGTTATTCCGTCTCACGCCACTTTATCTCTCACTCCCTCATACGTTCTTTAAAACTATATATATATGTATATATATATATGTGTGTGTGTGTGTGATATATATATATGAGAGGTACGTTACACAATTTCTCGTCCTTCTCTCGCTTTCTTATTTTTCTCCTTCCAACCCCCTTGAAACGAGCCCCCCCCTACAACCCCACCGTCTCAACCCAACTCCCGAGGGCTCTCTCGAACCTTTCGTTCCTTTAATTTATAACTCACGGTATAAACTGCCGGTGAAGTTTTCGGTGCCGCCGGTGCAGTTTTCGAAAAGATACGCGTAGGGGAAGAAGCGGTGAGGGGAGGAGGGGAGGGGGGAGGGGGCGGCTCTATGCACGCTTACCGGTCGAACGGACGGCGGAAAATTATCGCTCTTTCCCTCTCTCTCTCTCTCTCTCTCTCTATCTCTCAATCTCTTGCTTTCTGTCTTGCTGTCTTCGTCTCTCTTGTTCCAGTTTTCTTGTATGGAAGAGTAACGCCCTTCGTCTTCCTCTATCTCTGTCTCTCTGTCTCTCTTTTTTTTACCCTCATCGAGGATCTTCCTCAAATTTCGCTTGCATAAACATTTTTATTTTTCAAGATTTAACATATATATATATATATTTAAAAAAAAAATTTTTACTATAGAATTATTTTTCTTATTCAAGATTCGAACAAATTTTGAAGATACAAACTTCCATCGAGCCCTTGAGACGAAAAAAAAAAAAAAAAAAAAGAACAATCTATCATCTTCTTCTCAACTAAAAAAAAAAATGCGAATACACATCAATCAGTGAGCGGCGTGAGACGCAAACGAGAAGCCACACACACACACACACACACACATACACACAAACGCGTTCTCGCGCGCTCGAGCCAACCGACATTAGACGTAAAACGTTAATAATAGAACATTGATTGATGTTCGGAACTAAACGATCGCCCCCACCGGACAAAAAGCCGTGAGGCGGGGGAGGGGGTTTAATTGCATCTCTCTCGCGCCGCTTTTGCGATTACGCAACGTCGAAAACCGTGAAAAGCTCTCGTGGTCGATCAGTTCGGGCTCTTAGTGCCTGACACTTTGTTTCAATAATCTGTCTCTCTCTCTCTAACTCTTCTTCTTTTCATATACTTCGCATTTTTCAGCATTCCGTCTCTTTCAACATCTTCGAGAAAAAAATGACTAGCTACTTTGTAAATTCGATTTGCGTTTTCTCACACAGGCAACAAAAAAGTCAAATAAAAAATGGATATTCAGCGAAAATTTTTTTTTTTTTTTTTTTTTTTCAAATAAAATGGTAAATGATGTAATTAATTTTTTTTTCTGTTAAAACCAAATGAAAAAAAATATAATAAATAATTATTAAGTATGTACGAAAGAAGAAAAAAAAACATCCAAACCATCGTGAAACAATAATTTCTATGAGCTATTCACAATCATAACGTAAAAAAACTTTTTAAATATGAACGAATGCATACATAAATTAATAAATCTGATAATAATAATAATAATAATAATAATAACAATAAATGAATAACGAAACTCGTCAGACGTAACTCACGTACCAGGAGTGAGAAAACAAGAAGGACAAAACACCGTGAGAGATGACCGAGAGGTAAAACAAAAGATATATATATATATATATATATATATATATATATGGAGAGAGAAAGAGAGAGAGAAAGAAGACGAGATGACGCTTTTTTCCCAACGGGGTCGTAAAGTTAAATTAAAAATTCTCCACGTTGAACTCCAGAACGTCGTCTTGTCGCCGGCAACAGACTACCTCCCCCCCTTCTCCCTCCCTTCCACCGGGCGTGCATCTCTCGATGCCATTGTGCTTGTGTGAGTCAAGAGAAAAAATAAAAAAAATTGCCGCACCTCAATACAATGAAAATTATTGAAAAAAAAAAAAACAAAAACAATCATAACAGAAGAAAAAATATAAAAAAAATCAACTCGACACGAAATACCCCATACATACATATACACATATATATCCTATAACCCGACTCTCAGTCTGTATCTCATAAATATCGTTCACGATTGTTTCGCCCCTTATTAAATTCAATAATCACAGAAAGCCTGGCTCACTTGACACGAAATACCCCATATACATAAATCCTATAACCCAACATCCACGGCAGCCATCCGAGCAGCTATAGGCGCATCCATCCGACCAGCCAACCATCCCGATGGGTCCACACACACGTTCACCATCATCCTCGGGCTCACTTCCGCGCTGTCCGTTCCTCCGGCCTCTTCCCCTTCGCCCCCACCCCCCGCCCCGTCGTGTCACTCTGTCCTGGTCTTGCGGTCCCCACCGGCCCAGACCGGAAAATTATTACAGCAACCCCACCCCACCCCCGCCCCCTTTCACCCGGCGACGGATGAGACGAGACGTGGACACAAGTTGTATATTTCCTCTCACCCCCTCCCCCCACCCCCACCCCACCCCCGTCTCTCTTCCCCGTCTCATCTACGTCACCGGCGACGGGGGACACGTTGCATCGGTGTGCAATCTCGTGCACAACTTCGGACGCAGGTCGATAGTATCACGATGGAAAACACACAAACGTCGACACGCAACCTTCGACCCATATATCTTCATTCGAAAAGGGCGTGAGAGGTACCACGGGGTTGTGAGAGAGAGAGAGAGAGAGAAGGAAGGGTCAGGACAACGACGAGCCACGACCCCCCCGTCCACAAACTACCCCCCAACGAGGATGTGGAAAAATTTTACTCGGACAATTGTTTATTTTTTGTTTCTTTTTTTTTTATCATTATTATTATTATTATTTTTTTTTTTTGCACGGTGCAATTTTGCAACGGGCAATCGTAAATGGTGACGCGGGTGCGCGGGCGCCACCCTCGCGACCATCTGCACCTATTGCACAGCCGGTGTGCATACAAATATTTGTATGTCTATGTATATAGGTATATAGTAAGTATGTAAGTATCGGTGCATCATACCGTGAGCCTATCTCGTCCTCTCCCTCAACCCCTGGCCCGCCTGTGCATGCATAAGACATGCCCTTTCCGACACGCTAGCACCCCCCACCCCTCCCCCTTTCCTTCGCTTCCGTATATTTGCGAACTGTCGTCATTTTCCGAACAATTTCCATTGTTCCAAGAGACAAAACGTTCGTTATAATAATAATGGTAATAATCGTAATTAACAACGATTAAATGGACTAATGCAACCCAAAATATGATGATAAATACTGAAAAACAAAGAAAGAAAGCTCATAAAATCAAGTAATAAATAATATGACACAGTCTGAAACTACATCAGAAAATATGTAAAAATAAGAAAATTAAAAAGAAAAAAAAATTAATAAAATACGAAATAAAATGAAAATAAAAAAATTTGAAAAAGTTTGGATCAACGTAGAAAATAAGTGGTAAAGTGTGTGTGTGAGAGAGAGAGAAAGAGAGAGATAACGTAAATGAGGATCCAGAGGGCGACAAAAACAAAAACAAAAAACAACCAAAAAAAATTATCAAAAAAAAAAAAACAAACATCAAAAAGACGAAGACGGAAAAGAAAAAAATCTTCATCAGGACGAAGCGGAGAAACGTCGAGGAACGAGCTCAAATAGAAAAAAGAAAAAAACAACAAAATAACGAAAAGGCAAAGGGAAAAGGAACATGAAAAAAAAAAGGAATGAAAAAAAAAATATATATATATATAAATAAAATAAAATAAAAGATAAAGAAAAAGAAGAAATGAGCATTCGGTTGGGTGGTGGTCCGACTGTGTGCCGCTTCTGCTTCTACTGCTGCTTCTACTGCTTCTACTGCTTCTACTGCTTCTACTGCTGCTGCTGGGGTATCTCCAGGTCGGATCTGTTCGTGCTCTCTCGGTCCTGAAAACCGCGTGGCCATCGTATCTATATACACAGGCTCTCTCCTCGGGTCTCTCTCTGCTCTGCTCCATGGCCCCGAGGGAGCTGCTGCTGCTGCTGCTGCTGCTCTCGTGCAGATGTGCTATAGCTAGTGCCGGCGAGACTGCTGCCTCTGCCTCTGCTGCTGCTAGTGGGTACCCCGTCCTGGTCGATAGTTCGCGCGTAGCAACAGCCAACCGGACTTTTTGCTCGACTTTTAAACCACCCTCCCCCTCCCCCCCCCCCACCGCTCCGCCCAACCCCGTTACCACCTCATCCTCCTCCTCCTCCTCCTCCTCCTCGTCCTCCTTCGCTCACCTCCCTCAACCCGTCGACTGTGCACCACCGGTACCAAAGAACGGTACTCTCGTCGCCCTTTTTCCACCAATCACCGTTGCACGCGACCCTTCTACACAATATCTTGTGTCATCTGTCCACCCTAATGCCCGTCACAATTTTTCCAAATTCTGCAATTTTTTTTTTCTGTTTCGAAATTTTCCTCAAGTTTTATTTTTATCACATTTCTCATTATTTTGTCGTCAATTCTGGTTTCCAACGCAATTTTATTATTATTATTTTTCTGTAATTTTAATTTAATTTTTTAATCAATTCATTGATTTTACATCAGTCGTTCGTTCTCACAGATTTTTCTTCTTCTTCCCCTCGTCGTCTTCATTTGTTTCAACTCGTTGTTTGTTTTTGATAAATCATTTATTTATTTTTTTATTTTTTTTTTAATGCAATCTTGTTCATACAGACTCACTCAAAATGTACAATAAAATCTAGAAAAAAATAATGAACTCCACTATGATTTAGAAAAAAAAAAAACCAATTGGCATTAGAATGACAGAAGAATCAATCTACAAAGCCCGTGTCCCAATCACGATATATTCTCATCTGATAAAATTAAATAACCCGCAGCATCAAAAAATTCGACCAAAGAATCGACTCCGAACCTTAGCAAAAAAAAAAAAAAAAACAAACCAAAAGAAAAAAAATCCACAATAATATACAAAAATAAAAAAAGATGGACTCCATTATGATTTAAAGCAAACGATAGGCTCCAGAATGAAAGAAGAATCATTTCTCTCCACACCTCCCCCCCCCCCCCTCACTCTCACTCTCTCTCTCCCTCTCTCTCCCTCTCTCTCTCTCTCTCTCTCTCTCTCTCTCGAGTCTAGACCCTTTGACAATCACACATGTGTTATATATATATATATATATATATATATATATATATATATATATATATATATATATATATATATATATATATGTATATATATATATATATATATAACACATGTGTGATTGTCAAAGGGTCTAGACTCGAGAGAGAGAGACTCGAGAGAGATATATATATATATATATATATATATATATATATATATATATATATATATATATATATATATATATATATATATATATATATATATATATATATATACCGAATCATCGACGTAACGGATTATCGGCAACGAGATTCGCGAGTTACGTTACCGATCGAGAGACCCATTTCGATAGTGGAAACGTTGCTGCTGCCGCACAGTACCAGCCCAGCCGCCACCCAGCCAGCCAGTTCTATCACCGGCATGGCAACGCATTTCCGAACACGACAAACCGGAAATCAGGTCGCCTGCATTTCCTTCCGGCACCACACGCACTAATACACACACACACACACACACACACACACACACAGATACACGCACATTTACACACGTAGACACATAGTGGTCGGGCGAGGCTCAAACCATTCGGCATCCGGGAGTGTACGTCTGCCTGCCTCTCGGGCTTCGGTAGCACTTGGCACTATATAACACCGACAACGCATAACTACACATACACACATATATACATATACATGATATGTAAACGTGTATGTGGGTTCGTATGGGTATATCTATATAGATTAGAGTGGTTCTGAAAAAAAATTAGATCGCTACCCACCTTCCAAATGATTCTAGACCATGAAAAAAGAATTTTCATATTTTTCCCCGATTTTCAAATTTATCCTCAGCATTGTCTCAATTCATTTCAAAGTTTTAAAAATAATTTTTTATTTTTTTTTTTTTACGAAAAAGGTCGGAATGAAAAATCTGAAAAAAATATATATTGTGAAAAATGACACCACAAAGAAACCAAAAAAAATTTGGCAGCTATCCGACCAACATAACCTAAAAAATAAAAATAAAAATAATTTTCATTTTTTCTTACGTTATGTTTGCCGAATGAGTTGCCAACATTTTTCTCGTGTTTTTGTGGTACAGTTGTTTTTACATAATATACATTTTTGTTCCGATCATTTTTTCCGCCAACGTTTTTGTATAAGCTGGAAAATATGATCCTAAATTATTTTCAAAACTTTCAAATGAATTCGGGCAATGCAGATGGTGAATTTTGAAATCGGAAATAAATTATGAAAATTTCTTTTTTATGGTCTCGAATCATTTGGAAGGCGATACTTTTTTTTGGGGGCCAAATAAGAACCACCCTAACATATATATGTATATATATATATATATATATATATATATATATTTCGTACGTGGTGCAGGACCGCGAGACGAGTTGGGAGGACGAGGGAAAGAAGGAGGAGGAGTACTTGCTCGTTAAGGGAAATACGACGTCTGGCGTAGCTAAAAGCAGTTTGACGATCGTCAAACTTTAACGTCTCCCCCTCCCCCCCCGAGCCGCGCGACTACGAGGGGGGGGGCAGCCTGTTAACTGCAGCTGAGCTGATATGACGTAACGAGATGGAACGAGATAGAAGCTTGAGAGAGAAAGAGAGAAAGGAAAAGAGAGATGGATATCGCGTAGCAAGGATCGAGAAGAGAGAAAGAGAATGGGAGACGGAGAGAGAGAGAATGAGAGAGCACCGAATAGGCAGACTGAGGAAGAGTGAGAGAGAAAGAAAGAGTGAGAGAGCAACGATGAGCAGACTGAGCGAAATAGAGAGAGAGAGAGAGAAAAAAAAGAGAGAGACAGAACGAGAGAGTTACGAGAGAAACGATATCCGGAGCTGTGGACGAGCAACCGAGAAAGGGGGGGGGGGAGGGTGTTGGGTGGAGCAAGGGGCAAGGGCAAAGGGGGAAGAAGAGAAAGGGGGCAGCACTGGCAGCTGAGAGATAGGACAGGATGAGCCAGAGTACCAGACGATACTAAAATTATTGTGGTTTCTGTGATATAGGTATGTGTATATATATATATATCAGACGATTGACTGTATAGATCAAGCGTTCATATACACGTTCGTGTGTGTGTGTGGCTATCGAGTTTCCCAATGCCTCGAGCGACGGTACTTCATCTTCACCGATGAATTTTATCAACGATTCCATCGTTTTCACGAAAATTATAATCGACCTTTGATGAAAAAAAAAAACAAATTTCTTCAAATAAAAAATAAATTGATAAATGAAAATAAATATGAATATAAATAATTGTTAATTATTCTACGGATAATGAAATTTTGCAATTTATGAAGAAATAAAAATAAAAAAATCTTTTCCACAAGATAAAAAATTTCCACAACATAGAGTCCGTAGAAAAAAAGTAAAAAATAAAATTAAAGAAAAAATAACAAAATTGTATTTACAAAAAAAAAAATAACTAAACGAAGAAATAATTTTAACAAGAAAATAAAATAAAACTGCGACGAAGCCAAAAGAGTGAGAGAGTGAGAAAGGGACAGACAGTGTGTGTGTGTGTGTGTGTGTGTGTGTGTGTGTGTGTGTGTGTGAGAGAGAGAGAGAGAGAGATAGAGAGAGAGATAGAGAACGGGAAAAGTGGAGCAGACGAGTAAAGTCGCGACGACGATGAGAAAAACAAGTCGGTGGAAAACGAACAAACCAGAGACGAGAGAGAGAGAGAGAGAGACAGAGAGAGAGAGAGCTCGGCTATCGCAGCGCGGCAACGAGAGAAATTTCACGTCGAACGAGGAAAACGAAATAGCGAGGACGACGTTGGCGACGCTTCGGGCTCACAGGGTTAAGTAACGAAGGAAGTTTTCCCGAGTGGCCACTCCTCGTAACTCGATTCACGAACTGACCTCCGGGGCTCGTACTCGCACCTTTCCACATTCACATCAACCCACACACACTGACAAACACACACACACACACACGACAACGAAGGTAAGAAAAAATAAAGTAAAGGAGAAGAAGAAGAATGAAAAAATAAAATAATAATAAAACGTTAACAACTTATCGCTGAACCTGCACAACCAAACCCTCTCTCTCTCTCTCTTTCCCTCTATCTGAGAGAGAGAGAGAGAGAGAGAGAGAGAGAGAGAGAGAGAGAGAGATATTTGGTCACTCGACAAATAAATTATTCATCGATCGACAACAAATGTGTTTTATTTTCTGTTTTATTTCTATTGCTTTGCCTTTTTTTTTCTTTGCTTCCAAATACTCTGGATTAAAAAATTCATCCCGACAAAACGTTGACACGCCAATGAAATATCTGGTGTGTCAACGATAAAGAAATAAAATCTAGCGCTATAATATTTTCTTTTTCATTTTGATTTTTTTTTCTAACAATCAACGACGAAAATCTCGAATTACGATAAATTTGTTATTTTTTTTCGGTGAAATTGTGAAAATACGTGGACAAAAAAAATATATGAATAAAAGTAATGCGATTAAAAGTGTATAAAGTTTACAAATATATTGTATATATATATATATTTTTTTTTAAATTAACACCGCCACGATTTTACTCGACCGTCTGTACGTATATAAATATATTCATGATCCTTTCAAACGCGATTGCTCATGCGCGCGGCCCGCACTACAAATTTGCACAAATTATCATCAATCTCGCGTGCAAGACAAACAACAAAAGTTGACAAAAATTAGTTACGAATTTTTTTTTTGTTTTTTTTTATCATGGCCATCGCCGTTGTTGAAAAGAGACTCGCACAACTCGCAACGCGAGTTAAAAATGTAAATTTTCGCATTAGGTGCAACAACGACGACGTAATTTCACCGACTAGCAGCAGCAGCAGCAGCAGCAGCAAAAGCAGCAGAAGCAGCATTACCGGCCAACTGCAACGTCAGCAACAGCACCAGAAGCAGTCGCATAAAACTTACAGTGACTCCCAGCTGAAATGATGCAATCCATTTTTTATTCCCCTCAAAAGCAAAAATTGAAGCAAAAATAGCACAAAAATTTATTGAAAAGTGTGTGTGTGTGTGTGTGTGTGTGTGTGAAACAAAATTCTCACACAATTGCATAGCATTTGACCGCATTATTTAATGTCGATCTCAGAAGCGAATTAAAAAATTTTTTTAATATTTTTCCCTACGATTCTATTTCACAAAAAATTACGGAAAAAATTCAACTTTTCACCGTTTTCAGCGGTTGCATCATTCAAGCAAATTGCGATGATTTTGCGACGAACGAGTTTTGGTTTTTTTTTCTTTCGTCTCCGGTATTGATCTTCGGACTCCATACTTAACGTGCGAGAACAAAAACGCTTCTGTGGAATTGTGCTGACCCCTCAAATAATTCAACTATCCCCAAAAATACTAAATAAATTGACGATGTGCCTCATTTAAATGAAATATCAATTATTCATTACAAAAAAAAAAAACCGATTCAATCAACACCAAAATGTTAATCTGGGAAATTTATCGTTGAATGTGGGGTTTGGTAAACCCCCAAGTGAAGTCCTAGGTGCGAAAAAATTCAAATCTAGTTGTACCATTTTTCACATTTCACAAAAAAAAATTTCGCGTAATTTTTTGTTTTTTAGAGAAACGAAAAAAAAAATAATTGATTACATCATTCGAGATTGTGAGTCACTGTATTTTTCTCGTGATTGCTATTGAAATTCGAACGTAAACCGGCACATTGGATGCAACCTCGCGTGCGCTTATAGCTGCAGCGTTACGCGACAAGTCCAATCAACCCCCCCCCCCCTCACCCCACCACTCCACCCGTCGAGCATCCGACATTTTGACACTCGACAAGTCACATCCCATAAATATGTGCATAATCCTTCGACGTAATCTTTCAAACGTGCCAACCAACAATACACGAAAAATTATCCGCAGCAATATAATTTTAATAATAATGGTGAATAATAACGATAATCATCGTCCCATCATCGTCGAGTGCGAAAAAAAGAACGAAAAAAAAAAATCCAACGAAAGAATTAAAAAAAAAAATTAAAATGAAAAGGATAGCGAAAAAAAAAAATCAGCAAAACACTCACGTTTGGTACATTGTAACTGCTGTACTGTTCCTTGGGACTTCCGGCGCCATTTTGTTCGCACTGTTTGTTCCTGAAGGCCCTGTAGTTCTCCCTGAGCTGCTTACCGTACTGCAACAACAAAGTAAATAAGCCTCTTTGACATCGGATACGACGTACACACGAGTAAAAGAGGGATGAGACGATATGTGTGTGTAAGTTTGTGTGTGTGTGTGTGTGTGTGTGTGCGTGTTTGTACGTTGCGACAATTCGTCGTTTAAGGTTATGTGCTGAATTATCTCCGTCTTCCGCTGTCCGCCGTGAGTGCGAGAGAGACAGCGCTATTGGCGCTCACTGCGGAGCGACAGAGAACTATGACGAGAGAGATTAGCACATCGCAAAGGCGATGTTCAACCTTTTTTCCCTCGTTCTCTCTCGCTCCCAAGCTGAAAAAAAGGTAACACACGTCACCTTGAGGGAAGACTTTTCTCTTTTTCAATTTTTTTTTCTTCGATTTTTTAATTTTTCCACTTACGTAAATTTTACATTTTTGAGAATAATTTCCGAAACCAAAAAAAAATATTAATGCAGTCACAAATGGTGTCGAAATTACGGGCGGATTTTAACAAGCACATGCGCTATCGAGATTGCATGGAAAAAAATAAATTTTCAAACGCATTTTTCGCAAAACTAAATTTTTTGCAACCCAACGGAAAATTTACATTTTTAGGGCCCCAAGATATTTTAGCAACCAATTGACCGATTGTCTTGTTTGAGAGATTTGTTCTTAAGTTGAAAATTACGATTTTTGGGGGTAATAGTGAGAATTTGAAAAAACCAGTGAAAAACTCGAAAATTTACAAATTAATTTCATCCATTTTGTCGAAAAACAATTTTTTAAAAATAAAATAAAAATTTCACTTCATACGATATAGCGGCTCGTGTTCCGAATATAAATATGACTAGTTTTTGTTATTTTTTCACATCACCAGAATAGCCGATATCCTTGTCCACATCGAAAAAACTGCAGTTTTACGAAGCAAAAACTTGCACCACTTTTAAGAATTCAATATTTTGTGACAAAAACAAAAATTCCAGCATCATCGTTGTACCAATGGATAAACGCATTCACTGAGTTTTCATGTCAATAAACCTCCCACGAATCCAAAGATGTCTTAAAAAAAAACAAAATTGACGAAAATTCACTCGAAAATGCCGGAGGGACGAGCCACAAATATTCCACAGTAGATAATGCCACCGAGTACGTCGAAACCTGCCTAATACACGGCAAGGAGAGGGAAGAAAGTGGAGAGGGAAGAGAAACAGGAGAGGGAAACCGAAGGAAGAGAGGAGGGGGCGATGAAAAATGTGTAATGCGACATGACAATCTCCCACAGTTGCCCGATTGACATGTTTAACTTGAACGAACAAATTTTTGCTGCGAACCAATTTTTTTTTTTTTGCTCTCTTTCCTTATAACGGGTGTCCCCAATATCAAAAGTGAACCCAGCACGCGTTACACACACACGGCTCGTCCACAGTTCTTTCAACCAATGGTAATCGTTGGTGTCAATAGTTACAATGGCAATCGACCGTGAAAACGATTGTCGTTGATGTCAGAGTTGAGATCAGGATGACTAAACAGTTGAATTATCATTCCTCCTCCCCCCCCCTTCCCCCCAACACGAACGAGTACAGAGTAACATGGGTTCAAGGTTCGTGATAATTTCGTGAAAGACGTGCCCCGACAACCGATCTCTCATCTATTTCGACAAAGTTCTCAGTTTGATACAGTTGTCTCGTGTATTTTTCGTTCTTCTCCACAGCGTAAGACGCCTGGGCGCGGAGTGGTCGGGCCCCGCCCACTGGCGCGGAGTGGTCGGGCCCCGCCCACTGGCGCGTGGCGGGGAGTCGAGCGCGAGCGCCCGTTGGCCGCGTGGCGCCCGGTAGGAGGAGCCGTGAACGTCGAGTCTCCCCACCACAGCGGTCGCACGGTGGGGGAATACTCTGGCGCGTTAGAGGAGATCGTTCGGTAAGCCGACAACGTACTGTACGCCGGTACGGCGAATGACTCGACGCAATACAGCACACACACACACACGGGTTTACAATGACGTATCAATGGTGAAAGATCAACTGGATAGATCGTTCGAGATTCGTAACGACGGCCAAAAGGTCAACCGAAACCACTTGACTTCTCACGAATGTGGCTGAAAGATTTACGATCACCAACCCAAACCCCCGACCCGGACGAAAAAAAAAAAAAATCCGGTCGAGTGAAAAAACGAAAGGAAAAAGAAAAATTGGAGACGGAGGTGTTATTCGATAGTTGCGTTATAACATCACGAGACAAAGATGGCGAATGAGTGAGTGTAGAGAGAGAGAGAGAGAGAGAGAGAGAGAGAGAGAGAGAGAGAGAGATTGTGATAGGGCTGGATGTTCGACTGTTACACGAGCCTCCGATGGGAAAAGCCAATGGGAGCTTGTATCGACCCACGAGACCACGAAGACGAGCAACGCCCGTTTCAACGGGGCACCACGAGCCCCGACGTAGCACCCCTAGTCAACCCCATCGACCTCACACCAAAACTCCAAATGCATCCCTCACAGCAACACAGGTTAGACGCAAAAAAAAAATATATTTCGTCATACACGATCATTAATTGCAGAATGCAGTTCAAAAGACGTGAAAAAAAAAATTGATAATTACTCTTTTTTTTCACGAAAAACCTAATTGTCATCGATAATTTCAACCCCCCGGCAAGTTAAGTCCCAATTTTCGCCACGTAAACCGGTTTGAACAAAAAAAAACCTGAATTTAGTCATCACGCGATTATTAATTGCAAATGAGTGAAAAAAATTGATAGATTAAATTTTTCTCAAAGACGAAAAGTGACTTAGAGGAGAAGAAAAAAATGGAGACGAAGAAGAAAAAGCCAAGAACGGATGTAACAAAGGAATAGATGATCCCAGAGGGCGAAGAGTAAAGATGAAAGAGAGCACCAAAGAAAAGGATGAACCTCACAAAGCATTATGGCTCTCACACACACACACACGAAACCCTTTATCCCCATCAAGACTCTCTTCCTTCTTCCTCATTCTCCACTTCTCCTCTCTCATTCCTTCTTTCCGACGCTTCGCCGACACTCTTCCGTTCTCGTCCACTCGGCACATGGCCCACGAGCCATAGAAATGAAGAAGCGAGAGGGTTGAAACCCCAGACCATGATCGCCGAATGGGTTTCGGAAGCGTGACGGGGGGATGAAATTTGAAGGGCGACAAGTGCACGGGGATGATGACGACGACGACGACGCTTCGGATCCAAGATTGCGATGGTGTGTTAGTCGTCGTCACGTGAAAGTCGGAGGGAGGGGTGGGGGGGGGGGAGGTTGGGAAGGTCGCACGGTTGGTGGATCATGACCGGTTACTTTGTTCGGCCCGTGTCGAGAGGGTTGAAAAAAAAAAGAAAAAGAAAGAAAAAAATAAAAAGCGTAGATGGCGCTACGGGGCTCGGCTACGAAAGCCACTAGAGACCTTGCCGTCCGGTTTAAGGGCATCAGGGGGGAGGTTGGGCATAGGGTGTGGGAGGGTTTGACTCGAGAGGAACCGTCTGAGCCGCCACTTGGCGCAAAGAAGAATGGACCCCCTAAAGAGTTGCATAATGGTGCGAGAGGACCCCCCGTCGTTTCGCCTCTCTCTCTCTCTCTCTTTCCATCTTTGTGCTTGCAAAAGCTTCGCCAGGGTATAACCCGTTACTCAACCGTAACTTCGTCGCGGTCGGACCTCGAACGATATATTCACAAAAAAAAAAAAAGATACATAGATATTTATATACACATATATATGTATGAATATATATATATTAGGGTGGTTCTTAAAAAAAAAAAAATATCGCCACCCACCTTCCGAATGATTCTAGACCATGAAAAAAGAATTTTCATATTTTTTTTACGATTTTTAAATTTACTGCATTGCCTGAATTCATTTGAAAGTTTTTAAAAACCATTTATTTTGTTTTTTTTTTTTTTTACACGAAGAAGGTCGGGAAAAGAAATCTAGAAAAATGTTATATTGAAAAAAAATTATACCACAAAGACACGAAAAAATTGTGACAGCTATCCGGCAAACATAACCTAATAAAAATAATTTTCATTTTTTTTCTTAGGTTATGTTTGTCGGATTGTTGCGAGGCAATGGAAAAACTTTTGTGGGTTTCGTCAAACTATTATTCTTTACGGGGGGAATTGAAGAGGAGAGAAAAAAAAATTGGTTTTAATTACCTTGGCGAGCCTCATGGCTGTGAGCCAGCAGGTGCGCGAAGGTTCGCAGGTAAAGGCTATGACCTTGATCCCCGGAATTCCGGGCTTGACGTCTTCGGCTTCCGCGTTGCTAGACGGTCGCAGACAAATTCCGTACTCGTAAGGCGCGTTGAACGTTATCGCCGCGTTCGTTATTCTGTAGATGTAATAATCCGTCAGATGTACGAACGGCGTCGTGTAATCTTGATCCTGGAAATAAAAAAAAAAAAATAAAAAAATTAACGATGAGAATTCGTGAGATTGTCGACTCAAATGTGTGTGTGTGTTTTTGAATTCATTTTCTTCTCCTACGATATTATTATTATTATTATCATTATTGTTATTATCATTATCATTAATACTCATCATTATTTTAATAGAGATAAATAAAGACGATTAATAACGAAAAAAATTATAAGTTTTTGAATAGTTTTTTTTTAATTTTTTTCCCACGAGATTATTAATAATATTTATTATTATTATTTCAACGAATTGAACGCGTATTATTGATCCTGAAGCTTTAAATAACGAAGAAAATCATGAGATTGCGATCAAACGTGTATTTTAGAAATACAATCTTTCCACTTCTTTCCACCCCCCTCCCTCAATATTATTATTATCATCATTCACATGGATTTTTGTGAAGATTGTCGCACTCTACCAATTTAACATTGAACTTATTTCACCTTGCACAGACGCATATCATCGGTACACACAACCTCTACGTCACGCAAATTATTCGACGAGATACATAGACAAACGAACGGAGAAAATATTCGAGCCCACTAATTTTCTCGTTTCTTATCTTTTTCTTTTTTCTTTTGAAACTATTTTTTTTTTGTTTTTAACTTTTTTCTTTCATTCACTCTCGCGTCGCGATGTGCACGGGACGATTAAAATGCCATTATCGCATTAACGTTCGCGTGCTTCGCTCGTGTCTAACCCATTCCATGTTCCCCCCCCCCCTCCCCCCTCCACAAACCTCTCCTCGCGACCCACCCCGAACGCAGGCACGTCTGTCGCATCGGCCGATTGCAACGAGCTCGCGTGATCCACCGAGAAAAAGATAGGCCCACATGCACCGACCGAGTGCAATGAAAAGAGATTTTGAAAAAAAAAAAAAAAAAAAAAAAAAAAAATTTTTTCAAGAAAATAAAAAAATTACAACATAGAAAAAATTGATAAAGTGAATTCGCTACGTTTTGCGATCGAACGTCACTCCGATCATCTTCACTGTCGTTATATTCGTACGAGACAAAAAAAATGACGGAAAAATGATAAAAAGAAATTTTACTTTTTTTTAAAGCTCGAATGAATCTCGCCGAGGCGCAACCGGCGAACACGTATTCATTGTTGTTTGTTCTTACAACGTTTACAATCGTCGACGACGCGATTATCCAAGTACCGCATTCCTCGCGGACCGATCGCAATTTGTTTGCAGATTGTATTGAGGTGGGTCTTTTTTTTTTTTTCGTTGTTGTTTTGTTGCTTCGTCTTTTTTTTTTTGTTATTTCTTCAATTTTTTTTTTTTTTCTTTGCGCGACTCCGCCTGTAGCGATGAGGAACCTTCGGGACACTTTTCTCGGGCGCCTGTCACCGACGTGATCGCCCGTTTGTCCCCCCCCCCCCCTTCCCCCGCCCCCCGGGCCTCTGCCACAACGATGCGGTCGAGCAAGCGTTGCAAAATTGATGCACCACGCTTCGCAATACGTGAGCTACAATGTTGCGAACGCAACGAACGGGAACGTAATTATTCGCCATTATGCCCTGTGATAGAGTGAAACGGTACTGACAAAAAGAAAAAAAAAACAAAAAAAAACAGAAGATGTTTCCTTCTCTTGTTTTTTCAAAGAATAAGGGATGAAAAATATATATATATATATATATATATATATATATATATATATATATATATATATATGTATATCGTGGAAACATGGAATTGTGAAGCTTCAAGAGACATTGTATGTTTCTATGTGTGCATATGTACATGTACATTATATACCTAAACATTTTGTTTTTCCCATAAAATATAAAACAGATATATTAAATTTCGTGTAAATCGTAACGTTGAAAAAAATAAATTGAAAATTTGAAAAAATCAACGTAAAGGGCGCTGGGAATTATCGCGGATGTGAGAAGACGGTAAGTAGAAAAGGCTGAGACTGAACGGACACACAGAGGAGAGAGACAGAGGGAAAAAAAGAAAGAGAGAGAGAGAGAGAGGGAGGGAGGGATAGAGGGAGAGAGAAGGATTATAAGACGAAGGATGTTAGAGCGACAGAGACAGAGAAAGAGTGGGTAAAGAAAAAAAAAGAAAATAAACAGATACAGAAAAAAAAAAAAATAAAACGAAAGTGACGACGTTGACCCAGGTCGTCTGGCGGTTGCTTCTCGCTTCTCTTCGGCCTCGTGGCATAGGGCTCCCCGGGGGGCGTGGGAGGGGGGAGGTTGAGAGGGCAGGCGGAGGAGGGGATAAAAATGCGATTCTCCCCCGTTGCGTCTGGGACCCTGGCTCACGAGAGAGAGAGAGAGAGAGAGAGAGAGAGAGAGAGAGAGAGAGAGAGAGAGATTCGAGACGTCGTTAAGCTCGTCCTCGCCCTTCGATAAAAATAAGAAAGTAAGAAAGAAAGGAAGAAGAAGAAAAAAAAAACAACCAACAACAGCCCTCTCGTTCCACAACGCACGGGCAACGTCGTACCTATTTTTTTTTTGTTCTCTTTTTATCTCTCTCTCTCTCTCTCGCTCGCTCTCTCTCACTCACCATGGCTCGTTCCAAAATTGACGCAACCAATTCAAGACGCAACAATTATTATCGGGAAACGAAGATAAATAAATAAAATAAATAAAATAAATAAAATAAATAAAATAAATAAAATAAATAAAATAAATAAAATAAATAAAATAAATAAAATAAATAAAATAAATAAAATAAATAAAATAAATAAAATAAATAAAATAAATAAAATAAATAACATAAATGAAATAAATAAAATATTACATCAATAAAATACTAAAATATTTCTTTCAATAAAATACTGAGAAGTAAATAAGATCAATGGCTAATCGTGCGACGAAAAAAAAACCAGAAAAAAACAATGCATACGTAAAAAGATCATGTACCAAAAAATTAAAAACAATTTTTTCATTCCATCGACGAATTTCCATAAATTTCGTCGACAACTTCAATTCCCCACAGCTGTGTCTTTCACAAACCGTTTCGGCACACGTCTCACAAAAGCTTCGCCGCAAACTTTATTCCTCTCCCCATCCCGCCCCCCCCCCCGCCCTTGCTTCTCGCCGCCCTCGGGCTTTCGACGTTCGCGAGTTCGTAAAATTTATTTTCGTTTGGCCCCCTTTGGCAAGCCCGAGTGGCCAAAGCTGTCGCCCGGCTGGCCGTCCCATACGACGTCGAATGGAAACGCGTGTTTCGCTCGCT
This sequence comes from Diplazon laetatorius, assembly GCA_963662125.1. Lineage (NCBI taxonomy): Eukaryota > Metazoa > Arthropoda > Insecta > Hymenoptera > Ichneumonidae > Diplazon > Diplazon laetatorius. Next base: position 18,332,635 of record OY759158.1, read on the forward strand.
CGCTCCGTCACTCTCTCTCTCTCTCTCTCTCTCTCTCTCTCTCTCTCTCTCTCTCTCTCTCTCTCTCTCTCTCTCTCTCTCTCTCTCTCTCTCTCTCTCTCTCTCTCTCTCTCTCTCTCTCTCTCTCTCTCTCTCTCTCTCTCTCTCTCTCTCTCTCTCTCTCTCTCTCTCTCTATCTCTTTCTCTCTCTCTCTTTGCTGTCTATCAACGTTGCGAAATTTGTCGAGAGTGAATATTCGTCGTCTCCGTTGTCCTTCGAGTTACGATAATCAACACTCAAACATTATATTATCTATAGACATTATATAATAACTATAAATATTACGGTGGTCCTTATTATTTTGGCTTTTTTCTAAATTTCGACACTCCCGGAAGATAATACGATTGGAAATAAATTTTTCAAAAATATCTTCAAAATTTCATGTCCCTGTTTCAATTCTCAACCCTGCCGCCAGCCTCTGGAAGTTTACCATTTAAATAATATAGTGTTTTTTTTTTGTATATCTCAGAATTTTCTTTTATCACGATTAACGTTTTTATGCACTGTAGTTAAAACTGTAGATTATAAACAACTATTTTATTCGAGTGTTTTTACATAAAGAATCAGGTTTTTTTTTTATATTTCGATTGATGCCATGAAAAAAAAAATGATTGTTCAGTATTCATGAACAATAATTTTAACAATTTTGATTCATCGCATTTTATTTTAATCCGTCGGCTAGGGGCGGGGGGGGATTCAGGGGGAGGGAAAGGAAGCCTTTCGAGGTTAACAACGAACCTACCAGCCTGGAACAAGTACACACACACACACACACACACTAACTCATCGACAACCGTAGAAACGAGATATCGCCAAACTCACAATTTATTTATTTATTTTTTTTTTCATTTCATCCCTTTCTATCCCGTCTTATTCTTTCCCAGACCAGTCGACATTATTGGATTTCTTCTAATGGCATTATTCGCACATTCGCTTCACACCGCACCTTCGCCCCCCCCCCTCCCCCCTCCCCACCACCGCACCCATGACGTCGTCCACCTTCTTCCTCTTTTTCACCCTTCGAAACCTTTTCTCCCCACTCTTCTTCGTACCAACCAAGTCCAACCAATTTTTCGCAATTGCAAATAAATTTTCAACGACTGTAATCTCGACACTTATACTCACGTACTTGTCGACAAGTATAATTGAATAATTTTTTTTTCATTATTATCAATGAAGCAATATTTTTTACGATGTAACAATCGCTGAGTTATCGTTAATTATAGACCTCCGTCTAATATATTATACAATGATGTGAGGAATGAAAAAAAAAAAAAATTGATAAAGACAATGATAACAATACAGATAATAAATTTCGGCAAAGCCTTTGGTGATAAAGACAAACTCTGGATTTATTTGTCAAAAATAATATTGTTATACCAAACTATTGTAAATTACAAAACCTTTTCAAATACATTACAATCCCATGCAAATAATAATAACAATAATGATAGTCTCGGCACAGTCGACAGTTAAAATAAAGAAAAACTTTTTATTTGTCAAAATGAACATCATATAATCCTCCGCCAAAAAAAAAAAAATAATAATAATAACAACAACAATGACAACGACAACAATAATTTCAATGATAATAATTTTATCAAATTCGATTTCGATTCGAAAAGTTTGGGCATCGACTTGATTTTTCAAAGTGGGTTTGGAAAGTCGTGTGGTTGGACAATCATCGAGGCAAGTGCCCCCCACCCCCCCCCCCCCCACCCAACCCCTTTCGACTCTTCCCGATGGAAATTATTTGCAGCAAACTTAATCCGACATCGTGCACCCGCTATATATATATATATAATATATATAACATATAATATATATATAGATATATATCTGACCGGCACAAACGCTCGTAGAGAGATACAACGCGGTCCCTGGGCTCGGAGGAGAAAGGGGGGGGGGGCAACAACGACGACGAGGGTGGAAAACGCGATGGGGTGAGCGAGAACCAAGCATATTGAAATTCCTCGCGTGATACCGACGAAAAAAAAAAAACAAAAAAAACAAAAAAAAAAATTACAAACGAACGTCTGTACACACAGAAAACGCAACAAAAGTAAGGACGGAGAGAAAATGGCGGTTCGTTGATGCGAGAGCGAGAGAGAGAGAGAGAGAAAGAGAGAGAGAGAGAGGGAGAGAGAGAGAGTTAGCTCGGGGAATGCACTTTATTAGGTTCCATAGTGCGGTGTAGGTACAGCGTTTCGGTTTCTCTCTCTCTCTCTCTCGTGTTTTCCATGGTCCTCCTCTTCCTCCCTCCTCCTTTCTCTTGCCCATCCTATTGCACCCCCTCCCTTTATCATACCCTCTTTATCCACCCTCTCACGTGCACTAGCTCACTCTTTGTAGCCTCTCGAACCTATACCTATACGTACACGTAAGCAGAGGTCGTACTTTACCCTACGTACACTCACCCACACGGAAAAGGAACACGAGAAAACATCAACAACAACGGAATCATGATCAAGGTTAATGCGAGAGGAGGGAAATTAATGCGCACCGAGGGTGCGGCGCGAACTAGCGCGCATACCGCCCTGCTAATTAAATTATAATTGTTTGGAAATGTTAGACGCATTCGAAATATAGTATATTTGCGATTTTTCGTGCAACCTAATTGTCATTGCATTTGCATCGCGTGTAACGCGTTGAAAAAAATGAAGAAAAAACGCATTTTTTGTTTTTTTTTTTTTAAATTCATCAACCGTTGTTGAGACCGATATATTGATACTTATATATATCGAATTGAATGACCGAGTATATGATCAAATGGTCGAAAAAACTTCATTCGACTCTATCTCAATAGCGGGGGCGCTCAAATTAAAAAATAAATAAATAAATAAATAAATGAATAAAATGCTGATATGAAGGTCGACTCCATTTTCCACTTATATATATTGACGTTAACCCTGCAACTCATGACACTGGGGGGTCAACAAACGCACCCCACGCAAACTAGTTTGAAAAAAATGAGCTTTTTGCTGATTCGTTCCGTTATTTTTTTTTTTTTCAGTCGCCAAATGAGTTTTTTTTCTTCATCGACTCAAACGTTAATGAAATCAAATATTTCTCGTACATCATCTTCTTCATTGAAAAAAAAAAAAAAAAAAAAAAAAAGAAGAAAACGAAGTATTCATCAGCAATAGAACCATTTGTATGATCGAGAAAAGCGTGTGGGGCGCGTTCCGACCCCAGTCGTCATGAGTTTCAAGGTGGAAAATTAAAGTCACACGAGTTCGAGGGTCAATAAAATAATTGAGGGGCAAACATTTTTCAGTCACAACTGTCAAACTTCCGTGAAATCTCGTGGAAACCCATATGTGTGTTTGTGTGTATATGCGTATGTAAATGTATATTATACATGGCACACTTTTACACACCTTCACACACACACTTGTATAACACACGAGAGGGGGGAGGGGGGCGGAGAGGGGGGCGACAAAGCAGCGTGTGGGGCTCTTGCCGTAGCGCCGGGACAAATGCTTCTCGAGCACGCGAGAAAAACCGTTTTTTTTTTTTTTTTTTTTTTTTTTTTGTCTTCTTTCTTTCTTCATCCACGTTAACGCAAAGTCCCGTTGGGATAATTGCTATAGTGCCATTTTTTATTTTTCATTTTTTTTTTTAACCCACAGAGCTCCCCGGTGACGATCTCGTCGACCCCGTCACCGTTGGTACACATCTCGTCGATTCCCACGCCGTGTGCATCGAACACCAATCGCATTCTTCCCATCTTGACAATTTCCCACGAGACGAAATTTATTGTAAAAATAAAATTAAAATTTGTGAAAAAAAAATATATAAAAATAATAAATAAATGATAAATACGTTTTTTTTTGTGTTCCTCGCGTTTTTGTAGTCGCCTCGAAAAAAACGACAAAAACCTCACACACACACACACACATACGCGTTTCGTCGTCGTGGTCGATGCAAACTATAATTTCGCTCGTAATTTCGCAAACCCCGTGTTATCCAGACTAAACAAAAGACGTCGTTTTGCCCTCTCACGTCCCCCCCCCCCGCCCCCCTCCGCGTCGACCGACAACCATCTTCCTGCTCCCGACGCTCTCGGTAAGACTCGGTAAAAGCAACGTTCACAAACATTCGCAGGCTGCGAGGGGCCATGTGTGATTTTGCAAGTAACGAAGAAAGAAAAAAAAAATTCAACTAAAATTGGAACCATAATGATAATAAGTACGAGAAAGAAAAAAAAACGCAAATTCGAGATCTCAACCCTTTTTCCTGGTACGACCGTATAGGGGTCCGAAGAATTTTACAAACCACGTTTGTAATAAGAAACCAACAATAATAATTGAAATTATAATAAAAATAGAAACACTACGTGATGAATAAAAAAATATATATATATATATATATTAAAATTATAATCACAGATGCATCATCTCGTGATTCGAATAACCGATATTACCCAGTCGTCTCCGTCACAACGAAAATGGGGAACGGAAGAGAGGAGAGAGGAGGGTAAGGGGGGGGGGGGGGAGGATTGTAATGGAAAATAAGAGAAAACCTCGAGTAAAACATTCGTTTCCATTACGCAAACGTCTCTCCCCGAGCTGCACGGAAAAGTGAAGAAAATTCATTCACGTTGCGAAATTCACGCAAAAGTTTGTCCCCCGTTCTCGAGGACAGAGAAAAGAGAGAGAGGGAGAGAGAGAAAGCGAGATAGAAAGATAGAGGTAAAGAGATAGAAAGAGAACGAATTTCGATTCACCAGTTCCGCAGTACGGCATCTAGTCTAGAGTCGAGATTCTGTCCAGAGAGAGAGAGAGAGAGAGAGAGAGAGAAAGAGAGAGAGAGAGAGAGAGGGAGGGGGCGGTGAAACGTCGTCGAAGAATACAAGAGAAATGCACCTGAGAACTTTTGAACGGGAGAAAGCAAGGAAAATCAAGCAATGGAAATGCAACCTCGACAAGAGAGGCAAAGAGAGAGACGACATGCAATCGCGATTCTCGGAAAGTTAATACCAAGTCACGCTCATTTCTATTTACGGTTTGCCACGGTGAAATACCGTTTGAGTAGCTTTTCTATACACACACACACACACACATACACACACATATATATATATATATATATATATATATATATATATATATGAATGTAGACAGCGTATACGTATATAGACGTTGCTATTCGTGAAAATAATGCACCCAGTCGAGGCTATGTCACTGTTACTTCATTTGGTTACTCAGTGGAAAAGAGAAAGAGAGATAGAGAAGGACTGAGAGAGAGAGAAAGAGAGAGAGAGGGGGAAAGAGATGAAAAAAAGAACTTCCGGACTCGTTTGAAACAAATTGAAAGTCGCGGTGAGTGTATTGTGTGTTTGTGTGTGTGAGCGTGTGTGTATTCTCTCGCGGAAACGGAAATACAAGATGCCTTAGGGAGAGAGAGAGAGAGAGAAAGAGAGAAAGATAGAAAGAGAGAGAGAGACAGAGAGAGGCAGGAAAACGACAGAGGAGACGAATAAAGGAGTGCAACGGAGTAAAGAATGAGAGAGAGAGAGAGAGAGAGAGAGAGAGAGAGAGAGAGGCAACAGAAGAGATGAATAATCGAGTGAGACTGAGGGAAAAACAAGAAAAAGAGAGAGAGAGAGAGGGGAAGGGAGATAGAGAAATTGTGACCGAGTGGCAATTCATCGTGAAATAATGGCAATGATTAAGTGCACCGCGAAATTAAATGATGAAAAAGAATTGAGATAATGAAAAAAACCATAATAAATCGAGTCGATAAATAGAGACACGCATTTCATTATTATTATTATTATACGGAGCATCGTTGGCTGCATGCGCCACTGGATGCATCGACGAGTGGAACGCATCGACGATTATCGATAAAACTAAAATATGTATAAAAAAAAATATCGAAAAAAAAAAAAAAATTGCGAAGATAGAAAAAAAAACGTGAAAAAAAAGACGGAAAAAAAAGAAAGAATGATTACCTATATCAAATAGTAGCAATCGGCTAATTAATCTTAAACTCTGTATTGAATGAGAGAGAAAGGAAGGAAGAAAAAAAAGATCGAGAAAGAGAGAAAGAAGAAAAAAATAGAGACAGGGAAACTGAGAAAGAAGACAAAAAAATGCTTAAATAATCACGTCGACAAATGTCGCGACGATAAAAATAATATTTCAATATTATTTAAAATCGTCAAATAAATAAATAAACAAATTATTGAATTGAAAAAAAATCCAAACCATTATTATTATTTTTATTATAAATTATTATACGACATAATAATAATTATACAATTATAGTTACAAATAAAAATAAAAATTAAATATCTTGCAAACGCATTAAAGATCGTACAATACACGTGACACGACCTATATACACACACACACACACACATATATATATATACATACACACCGTTGGTAAAGCAATTTGTTTCGTCGCGATAAAAGCATCATTCGCAAGTGCGTGTGTGACCCAAAGCGAACCGTCACGAGGAGAGAGGCCGAGAGGGACCAAGAGGGAGGGGGGGGGAGGCTTCCGTGAGGGGGCGATACGTGCGTGCAAATGCCCCGGAAGATGATCGTGGTTCACCGACATAGCTTCCCACTCACCCACAGCAGCAGCAGCAGCAGCAGCAGCAGCAACATGCGTTTCTCCACACGATCGCCCCCCCCCCCCTCCCCTTCCACGCCGACCCTCGTCCGGCCTCTCTCGCACTATCGCAAGAATGCAGTTTATAGCGAGTGCATTGCGCTTTTCCTGGCACGCTAACCGGGTGTACGAAAATAGCGAGTAATACACATGGGATATCGTACATCGCGAATTGCAAAGTCGAGAAATCACACACTGATGTGGCCGAAAAACACACACACACACACACACAAACGTTACTCGTCAAAGCTCTCGATGTGATGGGCCCACCGATTTTTATTTTTTAATTTAATTCTTTTTGCGACAAAACGAATTCCAAAAAAATAACGTAACACCATTGTGCGTGTTTGTGTGTGTTTTTTTTGTTCGAATATTCCATTTGCAACATTCTCAAACTTTTCACGTTCGACTGAATAAATAAAATATAGTCACAATCACGAAATAACGATATGAACAATGATTAAAAATTATTCATTCTTCATGTAAACTTTTTGGCGATTAAGACAAAAATTTTCATTACTAAATTCTTGAAACTTTTGTGCCTTCAACCGTTGGTTCGATTTCGAGACAGAATCCTGCATTACCGATATTGTGAAATAGCAAATATTTATTCTTGTTTTTTTCTTGCGAAATTATAGATATCCATTGATACTGATGTTCCATCGATTTATCAAGAATCGACGGAGAAACCCGTAGAATCATGAATTTTTTACAAAATAAAAACTAAATCGTGGAACAAAAAAATTCGCCAAAGCCCCATGATTATTATTGTTGTTTTTATTATTATTATCATTGCGGATTCGCGTGTTAAATTGTGTGAAATTTCTCATCGCCAACCTTTCGAGACCCGAAAAAGTAAGAAAAGTTTCGCGCCCAGTTAATTTCGGTTTACGAAAGAATGATAAGGGGCGAAGGGGGGGAGGCAAGATATAAAGAAATACAACAACAAAAAAAACCAACAAGCAGGTCCAAAGACACTGACACTCGCTTTTCGGTGTGATTCGTTATCTCCCCGAGAAACCCTTATACAGAAATTCACCTCAAAAAAGTTTTCCAATTAAGTGTGAGACGAGAAAATAAGGAAGAGGGGGGGGCGGCCTCACTGCGGAACGCGAATTTATATATTTCGCATTCTCTCGTCTCGGCATGAACTTCGGCTTTAAAAAAAAAAAAGAAGAAAAAAAAAGAAATCAAAAAGAACGAGGCAAAAAAAAATTATCCGAAAAATCTAAAATAAAAATAATAAAAAAAATAAACGAGTAATGCAAATTCATCCGTCAATTTCAAACTGTCCGGAGCAAAATAAATCTGATGAAGATGATAAAATAAAATAATTTTAAAAAAATTAAAAAAAAAAAACGTATTTTTGCGTTGTTAGAGAGAAATAAAATTTGCAGAAAGAAAAAGAAAAAAAATAGAGTCCCCTCGAGAATATGTATATATATATATATGAATATATTTTTTTTTATATTCGAGTGGTCGAGGGGGCGGATAACGGGGCGTCCACCATAAATCTCCCTCAAGATTCTTCTGCAACGTCTATAGGTACCCAACACACACACACACACACACTCTATATCTTTCTCTCTCTCTCTCTCTCTCATTCCTCATACTTAACTTTTTTTATTTCTTCATCATTCCTTTTATTTTATTTTTCTCGCTGTTCTTCTTTCTCATATATATACATTTATATACATATATATATATATGTTTCGTTTGCTCACGAAGCCAGAATATGGCACGTACAGGTATCACAGCTATATGCGCGACCTGTCGTTACGTCTCGTATATCTGTAGATAGTGGCAACCAAGAGCATCAGCACCACCAGCAGCAGCAGCAGCAACATCGGGTCTAGGTCGGTCGGAAAGACCGCGCGCGCGCGCGCTCGAGTTACCGCGGGCGATTTGTCTCGATCGGACCAAGAGGTGAGGCTCGCGCGCCTCCTCAACTACACAACTGCCCCCCCCCCCCCCCCCGCCCCTCCTTCCCCACAATTTTTTTTTTCACTCGCTTTGCACGTAGACGCGTGTTCCCGCCTTTCAAACTTTTTGCTCCTTTGTCAGAATATCCTCTCGTCTTCCCTCCCTCCCTCCCTCCCGCCCCCCCTTCGGCCCCTATCTTCGTACACCTACGATATAATGTACCCCCGTGCATTTTTTAACGACCGACGCAATAATAGCGCACTCGAAGTAAATGTTCATGTGTGAAACAATAAAACAAATAATTGACAAAATATTCTTTTTTTCAATAGGAAAATAATGAAAAATAATAATGATAATAATAATAATAGTAATAATAATTCAGTTTGATACCGTCGAACCAATGATCCACGGTACTACACCAAACGACCCCCGAAGCCTTAATATTATAACGTCCATTTCACATTGACCATCTGTTTCAACTTTTCTTTTCCCTATTTTCATTGAATTTTTTTTTTTTTTTCGTCTTTTTTTCAACCCTTGAACGATCCGTGAACCGTGATTCGAGCAATCATACGCATTCACGTTGTAGGATGTCACCGAACGATATATATATATATATATATATATATATATATATATATATATATATATATATATATATATATCGAGGATCGCGTATTTTAATAACTCGTCGTTAATTCGGAAGCCGAGCGTTATTGCACCAACCACTTGCGTCAGTATATGGCTTTCTCTCTTTCTCTCTCTCTCTCTCTCTTTCTCGTTTTTTTCTCTTTCTCTATCCCGCCGTGTATGAGACGTTATATGTGTATGGATCGAAGTGTGCGGGTACGCGTATAAATACGTGCACAGAAAGCAAAAATGACAAGAGGAGAGAGAGCGAGAGAGAGAGAGAGAGAGAGAAAGAGAGAAAGAGAGACCGATTCAGGGGAGACGGATGCAGTGAACGAAGCCATATTGCAAGCCGGTTATAAAGTCTCTCTCTCTCTCTCTCTCTCTCTCTCTCTCTCTCTCTCTCTCTCTCTCTCTCGCTCTCTCGGCTCGGTCAATCGGCGCGCGGTTGCTCTCGAAACGAGGGGGAAGGTAAGGGGAGAGGAGGGGAGGGGGGGCACGAATTTCAATAGCGCCAATAACCATACCCACACCCATATATCCCACACGTTGATCTCGTGTTTCACCATGGCATAAAAAAATCCCACATTCGAAAAAAAAGAAACAAACAAAAAAAACAGAGAGGAAATAAAAAGAAAGACAAAAAAAAAAGAAACGGCGAAAAAAAATTCAACGGAAACGTCAATAAAAAAAAATAATAACGATAATGACGATGATGATAAAATTGTGCGGGCTACTTTTTTTTCTCGCATTTCGAATACCTGCCAATTACACGAATTTTCCCATGCCACTCGATATTTCATTGTTCTACGTTCTTTCGGTTTCTCTGTTTTTTTTTTTTTTATTTTCTATTGCGAAAATGGCGTTTCATGAGAATTTGAGTCCGCGTAATAAGAGAGAGAAAAAAAAATTAAAAAAAAAAAAAAAGAAAAAAGTTAAACCACAAGTTCGTATATTTCTCCTCCCCTTTTCTGTCTCCTACCCCCTGATCGTCGTATTCGCTAACTCTTTTCCAAATTTTTCCCAACCATCGTCGCGACCACATTACGTCATTCTCACTTCCATCGCACACGCGTGGCGACCAAAGTAAAATAAAGCAATGAAAAAAAAAAAAAAAAACAACAAAAAAAAACGCTTCACCTACCGCGTGTTTAAACCCCTCGTCCGTTCCATTTCTACGTTTCTCGCACGTTTTGCCACCTCGAGGCGTGTCACCCCCTTCCTCCCCCCTCTCCCCCCACCCTGACGTCGCCTCGACAATCTACAGTAGCGAGAGAGCTTTCAAGATTTCAGTCTAACGATATTTACAACCCACCCCCTTGCTTCTGCTGCTGCTGCTTCAACCCCGTCTTTTCGTTCTTTCCCCATTCGCCACGGACAAACTTTCGTCGTCTTCCACCCCCCCCCCTACCCTCTACCGCCGCTTCGAACTAACCCCACACGTATTTCCCTTCTACGCGACGGAAATTCAATTCTCACCCAAACTCTCGGAAAAAGAAATTATTATCTCATTCCCCGCATCGATCTTTCGCGATAATCCCAAAACGAGTTTGCAAAGTTCATTGGCTTTCGAAAAGTAATCTCCATTTTATTTTTATTTTAATTTTTATTGAAACTGTTTGTTATATCACGCAGATGTATATATTTTTTCAACTATTTTAGAAATTATGGATAGAGACATGTTGGAGATCAGATCGTTGATGGACGTGAAAACGAGATGAGCTCTCGGGACGGCTCGAAGCGTGGTTCGTCGTCCGGCCGCCAGATGGCCGGCCGGCGGAGAGTCTCTCGCGAGCGAGACGTTGCGCCCTACGAGCTCTGTGAGGCGCTTGGTCAGTTTCAGCGCTCTATTTTTCCACCTCATACCGATTTTACAGTCACAAACACATTTTTCATCATCGCAGATCATACTGCTGCATCTTTCAGTGACTTGTCAGATCAGCAAGCCGCACGATTTATCAATCGCAACCAATCGATCCTCCAAAAACGCTTTCCTTAGATGCCCTCGAGTGATCTCTTCGTCTCTCATTCAAATTCACGATTAAATAAAATCGAAAAAATGGCAATGACTCTGCGAACCAAACGAATTTACATCAAACATTCATTCTCAAACGTCTACAACGTATTTGTTTATAAAAAATAATTAAACAAATGCATAAATGAAAATCTTCGGTTTCATATTTTGTCAGCGAATATAACTTCCATAATCCCATTATCACTGCATTCCCACAACACGTGCGTGCACACAATGAATCCTTGAAAATTACGAAGAAAAATCTCCATCGTCTCAAACCCAATTCAATGACGTCATTAACATAATATACATTTTTTATTTATCACACGTTCACGAGTTGGCTGCAACCGCATCAAACTGTGACACGACAAGGACATTTTCGTGTCAATGATGAGAATGACAAATCCGACGAGACGCGGACCGAGGCAATCGTACGACACACACACACACACACACACACACACACACACACACACGCAAGTGAGATACACACACACACACACAACCGGTGTCCCTATCGGTGGTATCTCCAGAAGAAAAGCTTTCGCGATAAAAAAAAGTATATAAAAGAATGAAAAAAAAGAAAGAAAAAAAAAAGAGTGGAGCACGAGACGATAAGGCGCGCGTGGTGCACAACGCGAGGCAGTCGTATAATGCCACGATAACGACAACTCCCTCATCCTTTTCGCGGCTTTTTCTCGATGGCTCGTACACTCACACACACACACACTCACACACACACACACACACACACACACACACACACACACACACACACACACACACACACACACACACACCAAACATTCGCTATCGCGCCCGGCCAAAGCCTATTTCACGCCAAACTCCATTGCTCACTGATAAGCCACGATGATTAAACGCGGGTCGCGCCATCCTCATGGGCATCGAGAAAAAAATCAACAGAACAAAAAAAAAAAAATAATCCAAAGATCATCGTTCGATATTACGAGAATAAAATGTAAATTGAAAGAAAAAAAAATATATTATCAAAAACTGCGAACTAAAATTCGACAAAGTTCAGAAATAACATTCAACTTATCTTATTTCACGAAACCTTTTTTTTTTTTTTTTTTTTTTTTTTTTTTTTTTTTTTTTTTTTCAACGAATCAATTGAATCAAATACATAATCCATTTGGTAACCAATTTGCAATTTGAAACCGGAAATGCCGTATGCGTGAAAGTTTTTGTCTAACCTCGATTACAATTGTTGATAAATGAATGCAATAATGTGGAGGGGGGGGGGGTTGAGGTCTCCCCCATTGCAAAGGGACGGAATTATTATTGCACGGGGGACGGAAGAATTGGCAGAGAGGAGGGGAGTGGGGGTAGGGGAAAGAGAAGCAGATTGAATGCACTCCCCGGACCGTTTGAAAGCTGGGTTCATAATAATCGAGGGCCTAATAACTCACTGCGACAGCTAAGCAACGATGGGGTGAACAAGAGAGGCGCAGAGCGGGGGGAGGGGGGCTGCTCGTACTTGAACAGTTCAATGCAAAAAAAAAAAAAAAATAGAAATTAAAAAAATTGTCGTACAATTATAATTGTATAAATACACATATAATTTTATTTACTACAGCATACATGCACATTGAACCCACACACACACACACACACAATTGAATAAAAAAATGCATAAGGTGCATCGAATAAAATTAAAAGAACAGAAACAAAGTCGTAATGGAAAATTAGAAAAAAAATTAAATGAATAAATAAATCCAACTAAGATAATTTTAAAAAAATTGAGCAAACACGGGCAAATCTCATGGGTAACTATCGGTTTAGTCTCTCTCGGGCTCTCTCTGTTTCTCCATTCAATTTTTTTTTTAATTTCTCTTCGCTCTAGCAAATAACGAAGCTGCATACGCTTTTTCCATCAATTTATTTTTCCCCGTTCGTTCATTCGACCTACCACCCCCCTCTCTCTCACACACACACGTACATACTCACACACACAGAGACATATACATCTCTCGCAAACTTCCTACAAAAAAAAAATTAAAACGACAAATAAAAAAGCAAAAAGTGTAACGAAAATAAAACATAAAAAAAAACAACAAGAACAAAAATTCAAAGCAATGCCACGAAGACAAATCGACGGGGACAAGCTTCGATATATATATATATATATAGAGAGAGAAATAGAGAGAGAAAGAGATAGAGAGGGAGAGAGAGAAAGAGCTTTGAAAATTCTTTTTGTTTCAATTTTTTTTTTGTTAACAAATTCAAATGCCGGATCGTCCATAGGATCCACGGCAACGTACACATATATGCGCACCCACACACGAGAGTCCGGAGCCAAGTGAGGAAGGGAAGTAACGGAGAGAGAGAGGTGATTGGTGGCAGTGGTCTTTGTCCCACGGGAAAACCGAGCCCGAGAAAACTATTTTTCTATTTATTTTCGTTTTCCAGCATTTTCACCGCATCTACAACACCACCGTACATACATACACACGACAGACTCGGCTGCTTGCTAGCCCCAGCTCCCTTGCCCCCCCCCCCCCCCCTGCTCACCACGCCACCCCGGACAATTCAATCGATACCCCTTGATTATTCTAGTTCGGGAATTTAAAACAGAACCGAGCGAAAATTTCTCATGCAAATTCCATCCGTATTGTGATTTCTTTTTTTGGTAAATATGCCGAATCGGGGCTCCACCTCGAAAGTGCTCGAAATTTTTTTTTTTTATTCTTTACCACTAGTATGTAGTATCCCAAGTAATATTGAGGGGGCGCATGGCTTTGGCTCCCTTAAAAAAATTAAAAAAGTGGTGATATTGAATGGTTCGAAGGAAATTAAATTGTCCTTTCAGTCGTAACGTAGTCGTAAACCAAGCCCCGAAACAAAATTTCAAAATCGTGCAGATAGCATCGTTTTTTTACAAGATCATGGTGCTTTACAAGAACGTGAAGTGTTATGTGCGTCGTGTGGGAACCCTGCCACTCTTTACGAAAGCCGTCTTATGTGGCGTTGTCAAAGACGTCATGAGGAGTTGAAAAACAAAAAAATAATTCGCAAACGATGCAATTTTAAACAATCTCTCCGAACAAAAACTTGGCTCCGTAATGCTAATTTATCACCGGAGAAATGTTGTACGTTTCTGGCATATTTCATGCTTCTGAATCCGCCTCATGTGAATTTTCTCATGAACGAATAGACGCGTTAATCACCAGATGAATTTTGTCGATCCTGACTCTGGGGCCTTCACGCAAAATATAGAACGGACATGGCGTGATGCTCGTTCCATTATTCCGAAATACGGCCGGAGAAAATATCTTATGAGTGGATACATCGCAGAATTCTTGTACCGTCGAAAATTCCCAGACCATACTGAACGTCTGCACTCGGTGTTGACAGCGATTACTGATTTTTTCAAAATGAAAATCGATGATGAATAAATTCGTTTTCTAATTTAAATTCGTTTAATGAATTTCTATGGTGTTAATTAATTTCTATGGTGTTAAATGCCATGCGCCATCATATTATAGCATCTTACACCATTGCTGAGTGATAAGAACCATTAGAAAAAAAATTGGAGCACTTTCGAGGTGGAGCCCCGATTCGGCATATTTACCCTTTTTTTTTTAATCTCGACGATTGATTAAAAAATGTTCTTTTTCGTTTTTCGTTTTTTTTTTTTTTTTTTGTTAATTCGACCAATAACAATAATGATGCATTCGTCATGGAGCACTTGAAAAATAAAAAACCAGAGATTGTCATCTATTGGCCAAAATGGAAGAAGAAAAAAATATAAAATTAATTACCACTAGAGGAAAAAAATCAATAATATATTGTAATATTTATAATTATCGTAAGCGGTAGGGTTTTCCACCACCGACCCCTATCCCCCTCTTGCCCCTTCGTCGGACTACCACCGAGAGACCAGAGAATTTCAACAATGCACCGGGTATCGCCACGGCTGTTAACAATGCGCGGTGAGTTATCGCTCCGTAGATTCCACGCCTCCCCCCTCTCGCACTCACTCGCTCTCTCTCTTACACACACATGCACACACACACACAGGTTCTCGTCCGTGGCAAACCCAGCAGCGAGTTTCTCCCCCGCAACGCACGCCACACCGTTGTTATCTCAGTCCCACCATCGATCATCTTCGATATGGAATATTTTTCTATTTTCTACCGATAATAATAATAATAATAATAATAATAATAATAATAATAATAATAATAATAATAATAATAATAATAATAATAATAATAATAATAATAATAATAATAATAATAATAATAATAATGATGATGATGATGATGATAATAAATTATTAATCAATTTTTCAGAAATACTAAATGGAGATTATTTTTTTTTTTTTAATCTTTGAATAAATATTTAAAATTCATATTCAAATAATGAATGAATTATTGTTATCATTGTCATTTTTCATTGTTATTATCGAAAGACGAACGACGTGAAACTTCCGGTAATCGGTCGAGTCGCGCGGTTTGTTGTTCCTTGTACCCCCCTACCCTCCCCCCGCCCCCCGGCTCAAGCCCTCTAACCCCTTCCTCTTCCAGGCCGCATCGTTGGTGTTCGGGTGTCCGCGTGGATATTGGCCTCGTCGAATCAATATTCACGAATTTGCAAACGTTTGTCCGAGCTCTCTCTCTCTCTCTCTCTCTCTCTCTCTCTTTCTCACACTTCGATCGAGACTCATTAATATTTCACGTTACCGCTTGTGTTTGCATTTCGCGTTACATATATATATATATATGTGTGTGTGTGTGTGTGTGTGTGTGTGTGTGTGTGTGTGTGTGTGTGTGTGTGTGTGTGTGTGTGTGTGTGTGTGTGTGTGTGTGTGTGTGTGTGTGTGTAAACTGCAGTAATTCGGTATAATTGCACAATACTCGGAACAATATATAACTCACGACGAAAAATGAGAAGTGAAATTCGGATAAATTGGACACAAGGAAAACGAAAAAAAAAAAAAAATAGAAAAATAAAATAAACAATTAGTTTGTATTCTTTTCATTCAAATAGAATTTTGATAATTTTTTTCTATGTTTCCGGTTTTTTAATTTTTATTCAACTTTTTTTTTTTTTTTATACATTCGTCGAGACTTTTGGACGATATTCATGTGTGACATCGAATCGAGACAAAACGAAATGGAAAAAGTTGACGAGAAAGGAAAAGAAATAAAAATAAAAAAAGTATTTAAAAGAAAAGTAAATAAAAAAAAAAATACGTGGATGCAACCTCCCCTCTCCGGCCCGCGGTCGAGATGCACCGACGACGACGACGACGACGCGCTCGCGACGTCGGATTATGATAAATTTAGCGAAATTGCATAATCCGGAAGCGAGCGACGTTTCTAGACCCGACGGCGATGCACGATCGCGACCGGTGTGTGTGTTCGTGTGTGTGTGTGTGTGTGTGTGTGTGTGTGTGTGTGTGTGTATGTGTGTGATGCAATCGTGATGACGAAGTCGAAAAAAAAAACGAAGATAAGAACAAAAAAAAAAGGAAAACGAACAAAGCAACAAAGAGGGATGAAAGAAAAGAAAAAGAAAAGATCGTCAACACCGACCGCATCGTTGCATCGAAAACGTAATAACTAACGCATCCAGATTCGCGCATAATATAGTGTCATTCGTTTCCCAATTAAATAATTTTTCAATCCCAAACTTTGTTGAAAATTTTCATTCAATCAAAATCAATCATTTCATCAAACAAATTTCATTAATGAATCTTTTTTACTTATATTGTATTTTACTTATATTTGTATTGTTGGATATATTTTATTTACACAACAAAAATATGAGGAAATATGAGGTCCTTGTGTACAAAAAATTAATCGATTCAATCAAAATTGAGCAATAAGCAATTTATGTCGTGACTTCCAGTCCGGTTCATTTTGTGCAAATTTATGTGCAAAATCATTTATGCATATCACACACTCATTCGTGCACTTAATCAATTGATCGAATTTAATTAATCAATCGATTTTTATTTTCGATTTGATAAAGAAAAAAAAATCTTTTTTTTTCTCGCGTCACCGTAAAAAATTCGCAATTTTCGGACATTCGAAAAATTAATCTTGGACTCACCGAGCGGTCGGACAAAAATGATTCTGCTGCAGCGAGTCGTACAGTTTTGGTGCTGCTTCGCTCCGTCTTCTTCTCTTCCTTCTTTTCCCAACTTCGTTAAATCTTTTTCTCTCGTACGATTGATAATTATCGCTCGTCAATTAACATTTACACGACTCGTAGTTTTTTTTCAGTCCTTCGATTAATTTTCACTCACGCACAATTTTATTTTGTCGAACCGGCAAAATAATTTTTTTTCTTTTTTTTTTAAGGAAGTAAAAAAAAGAAAAATCCAACCAACTCGAGACTGAAACTTTCGACAACTCAACGAAGCGAATATAAATCACGCAAAAGATGAGAAGAGATTTTTTCAAAATGCATAAAGAAAAATAATTCACGCATTAAAATGTGAAAACAATTATTTTCGTTTTTTTTCTTTCTCTTTCTCTCTTTTTTTGTTGTCTTTCAAGTTTCTGGGCTGCTTTATTTTCTGAAAGAAATGATTTTTCCTCAAAATATCTTTCTTTTCATTATTTCGAGTCGTTTCTCATTGTCTTCCTGGACATCAGATTTTTGCTTTCGACTTGTACGTTTTATACTCCTTTTTTTTCTTCCTCCTCTTGTTCTTCTTCTTCTTCTTCTTCTTCGTCTCTCAAATTCGACGTTATCACAGTTAAGATTGAAAACCCGGGATTTTGTTTCGTGCTACTCGACACACACGACGACGAAAATCGACTCGTCCGTTTTCCCTTCGACTCCACGATACCACAATTATTTAACAATTTTGCAGTTATTTTGTTTTTAATTCTTTTTTTATTTTATTCTTTTCTTACTTTTTTCGTTCTTCGTTTATTAATTTGTCCAATTACTGTCTCCCTCTCTCTCTCTCTCTCTCTCTCTCTCTCTGTCTTTCTTGGTAACATTCGTCGATGCTCCAAAATAATAATTCCCCACAATTATTTATCAATCGCAGATTTTTTTATTATCCACTTTTCTCACTTTTTTCCTTCCTGCTTTGTTTTTTTTTACTTTCTTCATTCATTCATACATTCGTCCAATCACTGTCTCTCTCCAACTCACTCGGAAACATTCGTCGACGATCCAACATACAATTTTCCCAAATATTTTCATCATTACTGTTTTTTTTTTTTATTAATTCGCTCACTTCGTTCGAATTAAAATCGCGCTCACGATTCTTCCTCCCGGTCCGTGAAAAACTCTTCGGCGCGGAAGAAAAAACGAAGAAAATCTCGAAACAAGGAAAAACCAGAAAATTTTCTCGACGACAAAAAAAAAAAAGAAGAAACGAATTATCTTCTCGCTCGTTTTTTTTTTTTGTTTCTTCCAATATTTCCCCTTGTCTCTCTCTCCCTTCGTTTGTCATATATTTTCCGCGTCCTCGACGACAACGAAAAAAACAACAAAAAAAAACAAACAAGAAAACCCCCCAAAAAAAAAAATCTTTTTCAACGTCGATCGTCACACCTCGATCTCAAAATCACGTTTCCACACTCCATCGACATTGATTCACCCGACCTCACGCTCATTTTCCCCAAATTTTCACCGACAATTCGAACCAAATGCTCGCAAGAGACAAAAAAAAAACAGCAACAACAACAACAACAACAACAACAGCAACAAAAATCCCCAACTTCACTCGCAATTTAAATTATCGCGATAAACAAATATTTCACGTTATCTTGTCTCATTCAAATTTATCGAAACAATTTTTTTTCCCGGAAAAAAAATTGTTTTCATACGTTTGTGGCCATTCGAGGATTTGCGAAACAAATTGGATTTCAATCGTCGCAATGGTCAATCCAAATACGTGAGAATGATAATTGCTTCAAACGTGTTTTCTTTCATGTGGCTTATAGTTTTTTTTTTTTTTCTTTTTTTGTTCTTGATTCGTTACGCGAATGTGATTTGTCGAGGGCCGAGCGAGGGGGGGAGAAGGGTGTTGCGGGGGAGAAATTGTGAAAAGAGAGCGCTGCGCGTGGTGACTCGCCGGTGTCGCAGCGCCAACTGACAGTCGAGCGGTTGAGCGGCGAGCGGTGGCTCGGTGGCTCGGTGGCTGGCTGGCTGGCTGCTCGTTGGTTGGCTGGCTGGCTGGCCGGCCGCCGGCCGCCCTCGTGTGCTGTGCCGCCGCACGGCCGGCGGACAAAGATCCCGAGTGCGGCCGAGGCCGGCCGAACGCGAGTTCTCCCGAGGTCCGGGCCAGTCAGCTGGGATCCCGGTTGCTCGGCTCGTGAGTTAGGTATAGCTTCGTCGTTCGTCGTTCTTCGTTCGTCGTCGTTCGTCGTTCGTCGACGTATCGCCGGGCGACTTCGACACACTCGCGTCTCCCTTATCCCCCGAACCTTATCGTGAAAATCCATCTCACTCGGTGAAAAATCATCTTTCCACCCGCAGAAATGAGCATCCGTTCAATGAAAATGTATTTCAAATACTTCTTCGAACAAATAACCACCAATTATCATGCAAGAATCAATATTCTTCACATTTTTGTAACAATTATGATCAATTTCACGTAAATTATTGTTTTAAAATTAATTAAAATATTTAATAAATCCGGTAATATTCATTTTTTCGGAAAAGTATTTGAAATACATTTTCGTTGAATGAATGACCCATCACTGTTCACCGGTGCGAGAAAGAGAGAGGGAGAGATTTTTTTTTTATTGTCATGGAAGAAGAATACGAAGATGATGAAGAAGAGATAGCGGGGAAATAATTTGGATGTAAAAAGAAGAAGAAGAAGAAGAAGAAAGAGAAGAAGCAGAAACAAAAGAATGATCGGAAGATGATGACATTTTTTTTCTTTCTATTCTGTCGATAAAGAAGAAGAAAAAAAATTGTTTACAGAAGATAACGGAGCTGAAAAAGAAGCAAAGATCGAAGAAGAAGTAGAAAAAGAAGAAGGTGAAGAAGTAAAAGAAGGATAAGAAAAATTGTTACAGAAGACAAAGAAAATCAGAAAAAAAAAAATTACAGGCTAAAAGAAGAAGAAACGGAAGAAAAAAATGTTACACAAGAAAAAAAAGAAGAAAACGTGTTATAAAACAACGATGAAAAAGCATAAGGAAAACAAAAATTTGTTATACACCAAGATAAAGAAGAAGAAGAAAAATTGTAACCGATGAAAAAGAATAAGAAAAAGCACAAGACAAAAAAAAAAAATTGTTGTAGAACAAGAAAAAGCGGAAGCGCCGAAAAAAATCGGGGAAAAACAAGAAGAAGAAAGCAGAGAAGAAGTCTTCTCTTCGACACTCGGAACGTGTGTCCCGCACACGACGGCAATCGTCGTGCAAAAGTCCGTCGTGGTTGCTATACCGATGCAATTCCCGCAAGGCTCTCCTCGTGTGTGTGTGTGTGTGTGTGTGTGTGTGTGTGTGTGTGCGCGCGCGCGTGCGCAGAAGCGCGAGCGAGCAACGATTCCACACCGGACTCTTGCCACCCCCCCCCCCCCGCCTCCCCCGCTCGTCCGACGTTGCTGGCAAACGTGTGCGCATGCGCAAGCGCGCACACGGCTTCGTGTGTGTCCCCAGCCGGGGCACTCGGCAGCGCCGCGCCGCGCGACCCGTTACGAACTTTCCCGAGTCAGCTGTATGCGACGAGTGCACCGCCACGGTGTGCTGCAACGACGGATCGCCCGAGACACCGGAAACCCGACGAAATGACGAAAACACACGACAGACTCTCCTCACCCATCGAGCATCGTTTGCGTTAACCCCGTTACGATGCATATTCGCAATAAAAATTGCAATTCGCAACGAGATTGACAGTCGATCGTCGAAACCTACTTTTTTTTTTTTCAATCATTTTTAGAAATTGCATTCGTTGCAATTTTTTTTTATCTTCTTCCTTTGATTTTCCTTGTCAATTCGATTATTCAATTATTCAATGTTTATGTGTATTTGTTTTTTTGTTTTTTTTTGTTGCTTATGCATTTGTTTGTTTTATTGATTAGTTTGTTTGATTAGAAGTGCGTGGATGCCGACCGAGTGCATCTTCTCCTCCTTCTCCTCCTTCTCCTCCCCTCCCCCCACTCCTCGCGCGCTTCACCTCTCCCTGGTAACCTTGCACGATGGAGAGGATCGATGCAACTCTCGTGTGTGACTTCGTGTGACTTGGCTCTGTGTTTTTCGTAACGTTGTTTGACCGTCAATGCCCACGAACAAAGTGTTATGATAGATATAAATGAAATTACGAAATAACGCATGCTCGGTCGGTAAGAAAGATGATTGAATATTTTTTTTATGTTTCATCTTGCTCGAGAACTCGTGATCGTTCCGTGCGAGCGAAGTGGGCGCGAATGACGGATTTCTGACCACTGACAATCGGCCCGCGGGCGAAAAAGAATTATTTTTCCGTCCGTTGCTATACGGACGAATCGTACGTTGCTAAGTCTGCTTCACATGCGTGAAGTGAGCGTTTTTAAGGGGGGTGGACGAAAAATGTGGCGTCCATCGTGGGCGGAGGGCGATTTTATTGATACACAATATAATACATATTTCTTTTCTCGTTGTTGTTGTTGTTTTTTTTTCCAGTCATTTTTTTTTCCTTCTCTCTTTTCGACAGTGGCGAAACGTAATTTGGACGCGAAGTAAAGATGATAATCAAGTAATTCGTTTCGTTTTATCGGAATTTCGAAAAAAAATTGAAGTATTTGCGTGAAGATGCGATCAATTTTTTTTTTTTTTTCGGTTCTTTTGCGATTTTTTTTCGTCAAAGTTATCGGGTTTACCTTACTCACCGGTTCGGAAAAATAGTAAGTCAGTGACGACGAAGGTAGGGGGGGGGAGGAGGAAAGAAGACGAGGAATGAGCGTCTGGAGGATCGTTATCCGATATTTCACTCCATTTTCTTTCCAAGTTGGTTTGACTCGGCGCAAACGTGTGCCATACCCGTGTGGCAGCGCACGTGAACCCAGCCGCCGCCGCCACACCGCACACACGATAATGGACCAAGTTTTCCCCGAGTCAGCTGGTTGCTGGTTACCAGCCGGGAGATCAAACCCCGGCAGACGTTATAGAAATGAGAGCGAGAGAGAGAAGGAGAGAGAGAAAGAAAAAAATATTTTTGAGTAACGAGAGAAAGATGGAGAGATGGAGAGAGGGAGAGAGAGCAAGTGAGAAAATATAATTTTATAAAATAGATAAAGATATGGAGAGAGCGGGAGATAAAACGAGTCGTCGAGGAAAGTACAAAGATAGACAGTAAAAGAGAGAGAAAGAGGAAAAAATATTGAAAAACGAGCAAGAGAGAGAGAGAGAGAAAATATTTAGGAAACGAAACGAAAAAAAGATAGACGAGATAGACAAGAAAGAGAAATAGAAAGAGAGAAAAGATTTGAAAACGAGAAAGAGATGGAAAATATTTTTGAAAAAACGAGACAAAGACCGAGAGAGAGGGATGGAATGATAGAACGCGTGAGAGAGAAAAAAGTATAAAGATAGACAGTGAAAGGAGAGCGAGAGAAAATATTTTTAAAAAAGCAAGAGAGAGAGAGAGAGAGAGAGAGAGAGAGAGAGAGAGAAAATATTTTTGAAAAAAGTAATAAAAATATAGACAGGAAGCAAGACAAAGAGAGAGAAAGAGGGAAGATCAAGAAAAACGAGCAAAAGAAAGAAAAAGAAAATATTTTTGGAAAAACGAGAAAAAGACAGAGATAGAGAGAGAGAGAGAGATGGAATGATAAAACGCGTGATCGAGAATAGTAAAAAAATAGACGAGTGCAAAGGGAAGAGAGAAAAAATATATATGTATTTTTTTTTTTAACGAGAAAAAGATAGAGATATACTTCGTTCCGTAAACCCCCAACTGCAGTTTACTTTTCACCCGGAACTCGAGTCGGGAAAAAAAGAATCAAAGAAAAGCAACGTTATTCGCGAGTCCGAAGATTACTCGAGACAGCGAGGGGGCAGAGCGAAATAAGAGGGAAGCTGCGAAGCGAGAAAGAGAGTGAGAGAGAGAGAGATAGACAGCGAATCCCAATTGCCTCGGAGAATCTTTCGCGCGTCCCGATCGTTTTCCGATATTCCCTTCGATCGCGTTTTCGGTCGATTCGCTTTTCGAGGTTGATCTTGGATTCTCTTCTGTCCCATATAGTTTCTCATAGTTTCTCATCGTTTCTCCACCATCTTCGCCATCGTCCCACGCTCTTTACTCGCTAAATCGAAGACGGAAAGAGAGGAGGGGGGGGGGGGTTAAAACCATCTTCCGGATTCGAAAGGTTTCGTCGATGGTTCAACGCAGATCATGTTTCATGTGCTCACCACTTCCGGTTGAAAAAATAACATTTGTACAAATCAATCTTCAATAAAAAATTGACTCGCGTAAAAAAAAACAAAAAAAAAAAAATGTTTCCGCTTTATCAGAATAATGATAAGAAAGATAATAAAAGAACGGATTCGCCATTAACCCTCAGTCCGTAAACCAGGGTCGTTTTCGTCCTGTCGAATAATCAAATGTTGTGTCCTAGGTTGCCTCATCTTTTGTATAAAAAATATATTTAAAAAATTAATTCTTCATAATTTTATGATTGGGACTTTTAATTGGAGACTTGAATGATCTTCGTGATTTTTTTTCAGATTTTTATCAGCCGTTTGAATGTTTTAAAAACAGGCAACGACGAAAACGACCCCCTGGTTTACGGATTGAAGGTGCCGAAAAAAACGTTTACGGACCAAGGGTTGAAAATATAAAGTGCTCGTGTCGTGCGATATTATATTTTGCAACTTATAAATATAGCACGCGTGCATATATAGGTCGCCCGAACCGGAATATGGGCCGTGCTCTATAAATCCGAGGAGGAGGGGGGGGGGAGGGGGGGTTCATTGTTTTCTCTCACCCCGACGACGGTCAAAGTCTCTCGTGCCGAACCAAAGGGTTGCGATTTCAAATGCCAATCCCCTCCCCCCCCCCCAGCCCTCCCCCGGAACGCACAAGAAATATGTCCCGCTCGGTGCCAGATCGTCCCCCCCCCCCACCCCCCTGAGAGCCAAAGGGGTAGAAGCCTGTTTTTGGCAACGCTGCAAGGGTGCCAGATGCGCGGGCTGGCGAACCCAAAGAGGCGAGAAACCCGGTATGGAAAAAAAAAACAAAAACAAAAACAAAACCAAACGAAATAAAAAAAAAAAAAAATTCATAAAAAAATTCGGGGGGTAAAAAATAAGACGATGAAACGTCGAGTTGACCTCGAAGAACAAATAACGAACCGGGGGAATAAAAAAAAAAGTATATAGGTGGTAGGTATATAAAAAAAAAAAATAGCCGTCCGTAAGTCGCGTCGTTTTCTCGATCTCGATGACATCGATTGATAAGCCCGATCGATAAGATGGATTATTATTTAATCTGTGCTCGATTGTTAATCCCTTACGGGTTTACCAATGGGTTTTTTTATGCGGTTATACGAATGACGGGGGTGGGGGACAATCTGACATCGATTCGAATCAAATACATAAATCTATTTGAAAAATTATAGAAAATAAAAAAAAAAAAAAAAATTGATCAGTGTCGCACCGGCCAAACTTTCGTCTGCTCGATTGTAACTCGTTCTCCTTGCTTTCCTTCCCCTCGCCCCCCTCTGGCCGCACCTTCCTCATCGGCTCTCGGTATCTTTCCGAAGATGTTTGAAGGGTTTCACGTCGAAGCCTCGTAAAGACCGAAGGGCGTGCAAAAGCCCGGTTTTCATGCGCTTCGTGATACATATATATATATATATATATATATATGTATACATATATGAACGCGACTGAATGTACTGAGACTGTTTGTTCTACCATCGAATTATTGTCGAAAATTCATGAGCTATATGACCATGTGGAAATAATATAATTTTCAATTAAATATTTAATTGAAAATTAATTCTTCCCATTATTGTTATTACTGTTATTACTGTCACTATTATTATTATTATTATTATTATTATTATTATTATTATTATTGTTATTATTTATTTGTAAATTATTGTGATAATAATTTCTATCAGTATCGTAAATGAACGAACGATGTAGAGATTAAACAATTTTCAATAAATTATTTCATTTGAAATTACTTCTTCCTGTTATTATTATTATTATTATTATTATTAGACTATTTTAATGATAATTTCTATCCGTCTGGTCAATAGCCGGATAATGAGTCAGGATCCGCTGGGGGTACACAAAAAAAAACAACAATAATAATAATGAAAATAATAATAATAATAATAATAATTATTATTATTATTATTGAAAAATCTTGAATGCAACTTGAGTGTTCGCAAAGGCGAGAAACGTTCGAGACACGCGTCTCTCGAGAGGTTCGGCCACGATTTCCACTGAATATTCATGAGCGAGCGCGCAGCCCGCAACGCAACGCGGCGGAACTCGCATTTCCTCGTGATAGGTCTCTTCCAGTCACTGGGAACAGTAACACAGTTTCTTTTCTCGGTCATGCGCTTAACTCGTTTTTTTTTCTTTTTCTTTTTTTTTTAATTCTCACTCGTTTTATTTCTTTCTTGTTTTTTTTGTTATTTTGTTGTTTTTTTTCAACAAGATTTTTTACAAGAGGCCTACCGTTGCCACGAAGATTGCCACATAGCTCGTTGGAATAAGCGTGTGTACGCGTATGTACGTTCGCGGACGGTTTCTTTATCCTCGGTGCGGGGTTCCGGTTCACGTGGTTTACGAGTTTGTACAATGTGTACGGGGAAACCTCGATTACACGAAATGCCGGTCGTAACGAAGAATTAATTATCCAAAACGAAGGTTTTTTTTTCTTCTTGTCTTCTTTTTTTTCCGGGTTTTTATTTTTTTTTTTTCATCTGGACTAACGATCGATTGTTTAAACATTGACGGGACGTATGTCTCAGTGAGTGCAATACACAGTACCAGGGTCACTCGAAGTCGGAATATTTTTTGTTTAACAATTTGACCAAAAAAAAAAAAAAAAAAAAAAAAAAACTTTTTTCGTTTTGCTGTAAAACAAAAAATATCGTCATTTTATTATACATATATAGTACGTAAAATGTTGGTAAGTTTGCGGAAATAATTAGCAAACGTTTTCACGCGTTTTCATGGATGTTTCCTTCCGTCGTCGTCGTCGGTGGGAGGGAGGGGGGGGGAAGGGGGCCTCGAGAAGATTCTCTCCTCGGAGGTCCATAAGTCATTCGACTCGCGAGCCCGGAGGGGGTTGCGCGACCGTAACCCAATCGAGGTCGAGGCTGCGAGTCGCGCCGACCCAAACTCCGGGACCGAACGAAAAATCGGCGCGACGACGTTTCGCCATCTCTCTCTCTCGCTCTCTCTCGCTCTCTCTCTCTCTCTCTCTCTCTCTCTCTCTCTTAGTCTCTCACGTGCGTTCGCGGGCTCGCACGAATCAATGGGCGTGTAAGAGGCAATGGGGTTTGCAACGTAACGCGACATCACTACGCGGGCACTGGGGGTAGGGGGTAGGGGGTGGGGGGGGGGCTGAGGCGCGGCGCCAAGTCGTCGCGAACGACCGGACACGACACAACTCTCACTGTCCTCACTATCGCTCGCATCTTCGAGTGAATCGATCTCTCGGATGCTGCGTGTGCGTGCGTGTGTCTGCATGTGTGTTTCGACTTGAACTCCGTCCCGTCAAACACACACACACACACACTTACGTTTCTCATTACGTTTTTTTTTTTTTTTTTTTTTTCATTCTTGAATCTCTCATTCGAGAAATTTCATTCCTCACTTTTCGTCAATTTAAAGTTTTTTTTTTTCATTATTATTGTTGTTGTTATTATTATTATTATTATTATTATTATTATTATTATTATTATTATTATTATTATTATTATTATTATTATTATTATTAAATAATGCAGAAGCACGTGAGGAGAGAGCTTACCGATTATCGCTTTGTACCATATTTCGACGTGTGTGAAACTAAACATATTTATATATATATATGTTGGCTTGTATTTTTTTTTCGTTCACCAATGTTCTTTTAAAAAATGTATTTTTAATTAAAGATAATTTTAAAAATTTGTTTATCGTCTCGTTTTGTTTGTTAGATTGGATGTATATTTGCCCATTGATATGGAATCTGTGTGGATCGCTTTAATCAATGAATGAATAATGTAACTAAACATTTTTCATTGATCAATCTACTTCTTTGGGTTTTGCGTCAGTTTCGTTGACGTTGGCCGATGAAAATACGGTGGTAGCATGTGTGTGTGTGTGTGTGTGTGTGTGTGTGTGTGTGTGTGTGTGTGTCGTGAAATGTTGCTATTACGGTATGTTAACTCAATTATCGACGGATTGATGTTGTCGAGGAGGTCTTCATCAATCCTACTCACACGACGAACAAAGGAGGAAGCCAAAGTTATCACGCGTCGGGTATTTTAAAAATTCTATCATACATGGAATATCTATAGCACGATGTTTCATTCTCAATTATATTCTCTTCTTCTCCTTCTTCTTCTTCTTCTTCGTCTTTTTGATGATAAAAGCATAGCAAATTTTTTCTTATGTTGATATTTTAGCTATAACGAAAGAAAAAGCGTCTATATATATAGATAGGTAGATAGATAGACTATATTAGGATTATATATAGACTATATACAATCTATATATATATATACATATAAACTATATATCCCCAATTCCATATACAGTTTACATATAGACTACATATAATTTTTCTTAACTGAGTACATATTCTTCACTTCCATTTCGTCCCCCCCCCCCGCCCCAATTTTTCCCACCCTTCCTACGTTTCCACATCTGAACGCTGCTCACCCACATTTCTTTGTGTCATCCCTTCACTCGCTTCTCCGAACAGTATTTCCATGGTACGCATAATCGTTCGCTCGCATAATGTATTTGTACTTTCCATTATATACGTTCGATTTTCTTATGTTTTTCATCTGGGTGTTCGTCGAAAATCTTCCGTCACAAAGGAAAATCCCTTTGTCAGTTGGTATGTGTGTTTGTGTGAGGGAGTTATACCGACCGAGAGGCGTCGAACGAGAAAGACGAGGGGAGTATGGGGCGAGTGGAGATATCGTCGGGGAGGGGGGTTGACGATGGACGGGGATGGATTTTATGGTGGCGGGTGGGTTCACCATTAACCGGGGGGTTTTATCGATTGGCAAACGGGGGGGGGAGAAGCGAGGAGGACGGAGGGACGGAAGGGTGGATGAGGAGGGAGCAGCGAGAAGCGTGCCACGCGGAGGGGAGGGGGGAGGGGTTGCCGCGATCGGGGACAAAGAGAACGGGAGGCCGCGTGCGCCACTGCCACACAAAGAGAGGCTTTGGGGGGGTTGAATCCGCGAAGAGGAGCATCAGTGGCCAACAGCAGCAGCCACTCGACTTCTATTTTTCTCTCTCTCTCTCTCTATCTCTCTATCTCTCTCTCTCTCTCATTTTGTCTTTCTACCGCTTTTTCTCATTATTTAACGTTTGCCGTTTCTGATTATCGTTTGAAATAGAAAATTTTTTTCGTCTCCGTCAATCTAACAAACCGAATTTTATTTGCACAACTTTTGACAAGTTGTTGTTGTTGTTTTTTTTTTTTTACAAAACAATAACCGACGGTTTCGTTTTGTTTCTATTTATCTTTATATTTTCATTGGAATTCTCTAGAATTGATATTTGAATTTTTGTTTTTTTTTTTCTATTCGGATGGCAATATTTATTCCGATCTTAATATTTTCATTGTTTCATTCGTCTCTGTCTATTTTTATTTCTAATAAAAAATGTTCTGCATCCAATTTTTCGAAATTTCCATTTTCCGTTTCTATTAATATTTCAACATCAATTTTTTTTTCATTTTTCTATTTTTATGACAATTTTTTATTTGAGTTTCATTTTTTTTTTCAAATTTCTATTCTTATAATCGTCTTTCTATCTGAATTTTAATTTCTATTTCCATTAATGATTTTATATTTTTTATATTTGCATTTTTTTTTATTTAAAAAAAAATGTTTGTATTTTTCGTATTCGCACGTCCATTTATATTTTTATTTTTGACATTTGGCATGTGGCATTTGGCACGTGAATCGCGATGGCGTGGCCATTCTCTCTCGTACGCCGTCATGAAAAAAAAAAAAAAAAATAACTCCCCACCCCCCCGGCAGTGCAGCATAAACGAGTATAAACACCGGATGTGCGAATTCCCCCCCCCCCCCCCCACATGTGTGTGTGTTCCGTCGGAACGAAAGCCAAAATAATCCGCAAACAAAGTTTTACAATCGGTCGTACTCCTGCTGGGAGGAAAAAAATAGTTAAAAAAAAACAGCGGGAACAAAATGAGAGAAATGGAAAAATGAAAAAATAATTTTTTTTTTTTTTTTAAACAATTTTCACAATCGCGCCAATGCGTGAGGGCGACTGTTCGTGTCGCTGTCTCAAACGTGATTCGACGTTGCGTGGCAGGATGCAGATGAGGAGTACGAGGAGGGGTCGGGGAGGGGGGGGGGAGGGAACTGACGGAAATGAATTTGAAATGACAGTAGCGGAAAGAGGGACGATGGGTCGGACTGTTCGATTCGGGGGTTGTCAGTGGCCCGTCACAGAGGGTAGCTAGAAATCGACGTTACGTTGTTTTATTATTATTATTATTATCATTTTTTTTTTTGGTTGTTGTTCGTTTCAATGTTATTTTTTTTTCTTTCGGCCTTCAATTTTACATCACCGGAGAGTTGTCAGTGGTTCGATGCTGCCTCGTTCAATGTGAATTCGTCGAATTAATTTTTTTTATTTCCTTCATTTTTTCGAAAATAAATTGGCGAACGAATTAATCCGATTGGCATTGTGAGCAACAAAATAAAAATCATCAGTTAATCGATATATAACAAAAATAATGGAAAATTTCGACAAATTTATGAAATAATTACGAACATTCACTAACACGAACAATAATAATAAAAATTGCGACACATTTATGCAATAATTCCGAATATTGACGAACAATAATAACAACAACAATAATAATAATAATAATAATAGCCACAGCAATTACGAAATAATAACGAATAATTACGAACAGTTACGAGCCGCCTCGTCTTCGTCATCGTCTTCGTCTTCGTCGTCATTATCGTCGAGTCGTAACTGAATGCATTTACACACATACACACACACACACACACACACAACACACACAAACACGTACGAATCGAAAACTTCGGACTCGTAAGAACTTCCGGATTTCGAAATTTTCATCGTCGACGTTTGCAAAGAGCTGATGGTGCAAGTTTTCGGTTAAAGGCGAGACGAAAGACGAGCTTGCGAGCTAGAACGAGAGAGAGAAAGCGCGAGAAAGCGATAAAGACAGAGAGAGTGAGAGAGAGAGAGAGAGAAGGAAAGCAAGAGTGAGAGGAATGAGAGATTTTCCTCGAACGAGCGAGTGAACTATGGCGAGTTATACACCCACAAATATATATATATACATATATAAATGCAAGTTAGTTAACAACGCCACCGCTAGAGTCGCGACTTGCAACTTCCGAGGCATTTACGAGCTTTTACGCGAGAAACCCGCGACGAGAGTTCGAAATGAAGCAGTGAAAATGCGAAGACGTCGTTCGAGAGATCGGGTCCAGGGGGGGGAGGGGGGGGCTGGAAAACGACGAAGGTACCAGGAACCATGAGGACTCGGGTGAGGTGAGGAGAGTGTAAGAATGGGGACGAAGAGAGCGAAGAGCAATGCGGAATACGTTGTGAGAAAGGGTTGACGACGCGAAAATCCGGGGGGAAAGGGGGCCCGAGTTTGGGCACCTTGGAGGAAGTGCAGGAAAGGGAAAGGTGGCTGCGAGGGAGGGGAACCGGAGGGGGGGGAGGGCGATGGCGATTATTAATCGAGCCTGGACGACAGGTAATTTACATCTCTCGCGGGCAAAGCTTTTGCCCGTTGGCTTTATTAAGAATTACGGTAGAAAGGGCGAAGATTCGACGACGTCTTTAGGAAACGCGACTCTCTTCGTCTCTTTCGCTCTCTCTCTCTCTCTCTCTCTCTTTCTCTTTCTCTGTATCATTTTGGTTCTGTCTCGTTACTTTTACAGCTTTCGGGATACGGAGCTAGCCGAAAGGGGTGAAAGGGGGGGGAGGGGGTGTGGGGGGTAGAAGAAAGAGGATACTTCGTTGGCTATCTGCGTCCTTTGTTCACGGTGTGACGCGCTCGGTCGAGCGAAAATTCTTCGTAGTCGTAGTCGAGACGGTTTTCTTACGAACCAGAAGCACAAGAGCACCGGTCGAGCTTGCGTCGTCGCCGCGATAAATCAAACGTTCTTCCTCCCCCCCCCCCCCCCCCCCCACCCCCACCCCCGACAAACCCCACACTCGCGATTTTCTTCCCTCGACAAATTCCGGTGGACGGTATTGTTACAACATTTTTACAACTTTTCATCCCCTAAATTATAATTTGGCAAAAGAAATATAATTTGAAGAAAAATAAAAAAAGATGGAATGAAAAATAAAGAAGAACGAAAAATGAAGTAGCGATAAAAAAGAACATCCTGATTTGTTTATTTTTTTCAAGTGGATTATTTTTTTATATGCCTATTTTTTTTGTTATTATTGATTATTAAAAGAGAATTACAAAGATAATAAAATCGACGTAACGATAAAAAATAAAAAAAATTTTATTTATTAATTTTCAAATATATATATATATATATATATATATATATATATATATATCACAGTAATAGTAATGATAATAATAATACAAGGGAATAGTCTTGTCCAAGCACAAAGCTCAGCAGCGAACAACAATATATATATATATATATATATATATATATATATATATATATATAAAGAAATATATACATGTAGAAATATATATATATATTTTTTTTGCTTAGTGAGCTTTGTGAATGGACAAGACTATTCTGTTATATTATTATTATAATCATTATCATAATTACTATTAGTATTTACAATGACAATAAACTTTAGCGAGTATTCAACTTCGAATGGTTCCTCGATGGAATGGAAAAGAGGGAAGAAAGAGAGAGAAAGAGTGAGAGAGAGAGAGAGGGTTAAGTTCGTGGGATAATCGGGGTTGGGCGGGGGGGGTTGGTCGACAGCCGGTACGATGAAACGGAAGAAAGGAACTCTGCTTTGCCCCCCCCCCCCCCTCGGATCGATATGTCCTACTGAACCAACTGAGCCAACTCTCCATTCCGCTACCGCCCCCCCCCCCCTTCCCTCCACCCCTTCTCCACCGCCCCGAAAAATGCTCCCTTCCGCAGGGGTGCATTCGGCAAACTGAGCTACACGGGGATGAAAAACTTGCTACAACCCCGACGAATGCCGCTCTCTCGCGTGCATTCTGAAAAGAGGAAATGTGCGAGAAGGATGGGGGAGGGGTTGAGCTTTCCGATTGAATGCATATATATATATATGTGTGTGTGTGTGTGTGTGTGTGAGAGGGTGTGTGAGGTTGTAAGCGGGGTTGACGTAGCCACAAAGAACTCGAGGCTCGACGGCTTCGGGTTTTCAACACCAGCAGCAGCACCAGCAGCTGCAATGGTTTTGCCCCCCCCCCCTCCCCCCACCTTTTTCCCCCCCGTCGGCTGTGCAACCATCCACTTCACCTTCGCCACCCTCTCGCCATCGAGCCTATCGGGCGCATCCACGTTCCATTGCCTACAATATAAATCCACCGAAAGAATGAAAAAAAAAAAAAAAAAGAAAGAAATAAATAAAGGGTTTTACCCTTACCTCCCACTTATGCTCGTGAGTCGCTCAAAACCCGATAAATAACTCTAAACGCTTGTAAGAATTGTTCTTTTTTTTTTTCCTTTCTTTTTTTGGGGTGAATTTTTATCAACGCACCCACACACACACATGTATACACAGACACGGGGTCAAATTTACAATTACAGAGTGACGTCATGAAGGGATGAAACTATTATTTTCATACGTTTGCATTCGAATTTGGGATCAGCTTTCGGATGATGTTGTTTATGTTTAGCTATGTATGTAAATTAATGAATGGATGAATAGGTAAAATGTAAGCTGATTATCTTCATCCCCCTAAAATTAAATGAGGGGGGGGGGTGAAGATAACGAATTTATAATAAAATAAAACCGAAGCCGATAACCAACTATTTGTAATTCTCGAATAAAAAAAGAATTCATAACTATTACATAGATATATCTAGTTGAAACAATTTTTTTTTTTTTTTTTGTATATGATTGATAAAAATTTCTTATCTGTCTGTTGTGATTGCATTTTAATCATTCAATCGAATAAATATCATTGGTCGTTGAATTGAATTATCATTTAAATGTGAATGAACAAAATCGATAAAATGCAATCGAAATCTATTTAAAAAAAAAAAAAAAAAAAAAAAAAAACCATTCCCAAGAATATAAATATACAAATTGTTTTTTTTTTTTTTTTTTTTTTTTTAATTTTCTTCTTCCATATTGAAGAAGTATAAAAATTGTTGGCTACATCAATTCAGTTGCAACGTTTTTTTTTTTTTTTTTTTTTTTTTTTTTTCATTCCCTCGTTCATTTGTTTATTTATTATTCGTCGCGACTCTTGGTAATCCACAAAGTCCGCGATGGAAAGAGAAAAAATATATATATATATATATATATATATATATATATATATATATATATATATATATATATGTGCGAAGAGGAAGTGGGAAAGAAAAGCGATTTCGCATATCCATAAATTTCTCGAACGCTTATTTTGGCATCCCTGGCATATACATATATAAATATTCCCGGTTGCACCGTAGCACCTTAACGGTGAATCGCACAGCGACGATCTCGACGTAAGAGGAGGCAGCGCGCGTAGTCGTCGTCGTCGTCGTCGTCGACGCGTCCACGCGACTACGACGACAGCGTCGAAGAAGGTGCAGCAGCAGCAGCAGCAGCACCAGCAACGGGGAGAGAGAGCACCAACCGCTAACACGAACCCGCGGCATTACGATGCACAATGCATAATGCATAACGCATAATGCACCCTGCGCCACGTGAATGCGAGGAATAAAAGCGCGAAGAAGTGCGCGAGAGGAAAGTCCGGAGGACGGAGGACGACGATGGATTTTCGTTATCGGACATATCGCTCTCCCGGGTTAACTCGACGCTGTTTGTTTGCTTGTTTTTTTTTTTGCTCTTGCTTTCTTGTCTCTCTTTTAAAAATTTTTTTTCTGGTTGTCATCGTGTCGGCCTAGACCGGCCAATAAGAGGGCTTTTTCTTACACGTTGACATTAAGTTCGTAAGATTTTTATCATCCCCCTCGGCTACTTGGACCAAGAGACCCCTTTTTTGACAAGAAAACACTCTCATTGTCAGCTTGTGCAATAATAAAATTCAGAAAGCACATTTATTTATTTATTTTTCCCTTATTTTTTATTATCATTATTATTACCGATATTATTATTATTTATTGCTTAGCCCTGTCTCTCTTCTAACAGATTGAGGCAATAATAATAATAATAATAATAATAATAATAATAATAATGATAATACGTTATATTTTTGTTGGAGGTCCTGGAAAAGTTATACAAATATCCATAAAAACGAAAAACAAATATACTAATAATAATAATAATAATAATAATAATAATAATAATAATAATAATAATAATAATAATAATAACGAAATTAACCTCGTGTGTGTGTTCACGTGTGTGTATGTGTAGGATAGGCCTGACGACCGAGAGAACGCGATCAATCGATTGCCACTGGAAAAAACTGGAATCGTGAAAAGTGAAAAGAAAAAAAAAAGAGAGCGAGAGAGAGAGAGAGAGAGAGAGAGAGAGAGAGGGAATGAGAAAGAGGAAGAGTGATAAGTAATTTATCATGCCCCAGTTATTAATGTACGATGGGAAGTTACAAAGCTGCGTTTGTGAATAATTTCTCGATTGTTTCAATATGATACAGCGTAAAAAAATAAAAATAAATAAATAATAATAATAATAAACGAGTCGGAATGAAAAAAATCATACAGTCGTATGGATTTTTTCTCATTGATTCTCGAAGCGTTGGAAAATGAGAGGCATAGCAGCAATGTGAAGAAAAAATATATATAATCGACACTAAGTTATAACTATAGCAATACTTCAAAAAGTGTAGGTAGAATAAAAAAGAGAGGGAGCTTTATTTTTCTCTCTATTCTCTCTCTCTCGCTCTATCTCACACAAACTTTTCTTTATTTCCCATTAATTCACAATTCATTTCTCGATCATATTTTCCACTACACTTTTTTTTTTGTTGTTTTTTTTCATTTTTCGATTTTTCATTGCTTCGACGACTCTGGGAGAAGGAAACAAAGACTCGACGACTTGGCTCGACTTGACAAGGAAGTAAAAAAGAAAAAAAAATAAAGAAAGAAAGATTCAACCAACCCAACAACCACGTCGTCTATGACCGAAGGTGCGTTAAGGTGCATCGAACTTTCGTCATGCGGTCTCGTATGTACGTCGGCCTCCGTCCGTCCGTGTGTATGTGTGTATGTGTGTTCGCCCGAGGTACAAGTACATAGTTTTCCAGCGAGTGAACGTTTGTGTGTGTGTGTGTGTATGCACAACGATAAATTTGCCATTAGTGTGGCACGAATGTGGCAGCCATAAGTGCACGGTGCGCGGTCACATTCGTGACGTATGGAAAACGATTTGAAGAAAAGGTTTTCGATGCAATAACGCGAGTAATACTGCGTGTGCGTGTGTGTGTGTGTGTGTGTGTGTGTGTGTGTGTGTGTGTGTGTGTGTGTGGCAAAACTAAGCTGCAGATAATAATAATCATAATCATTATTATTGAAAAAAAAAAAAAAAAAAATATATATATTATGTCAAATGAGAAATACATAAAATTTCGAAATTATTATTGTTATCATTATTATTATTGTTGTTGCTGTTGTTATTTGCACTCATGATTATTATATCAATAGTCATAATAATAATAATAATAATGTTTTAGTAATGTATGACATATAGTTTCAATTGTATTGTGTGTTTTTCAGTAATATGTTGCCACTATTCTTGTTAGTATTATTATTATTCTTATTAATAGCAATTTAGGAAACAAATTGTCTAAGCCAAATTGGCTCAAAATTAACAATAAGTTTTTCCTCGTTGCATAGACGATGAGAGAAAAATCATGAACAACCGAAGGGAAGAAAAAATTATCGAAGGAGAGAGAAGAAAAAAATACTCAACGTAGTGAGTTCCACGCTCGTGGCATGTGTAATCGTGTGCTTTGTTTGCCGCGGCCGAAGGCTCGGTAATCATTATCGTAATGAGGATTGTGCATGAAAACGCGAAAGAGAGCAATTGAAAAAAAAAAAAAAATGGAGAAAAAAATGAGAACCGAGCGAGGATAATAATAAAGGCCGCGCGCCGTGCGCACACAGTCAATTGAATGATCAGAAGAAACCCCCTCCCGATCCCCCGCCCATCTTCTCGCACGATGTGCGTGTCTCAAATCTGTTTTTTTTTTTCAGTTTTCTTTAATTTTTTTTTATAACAAGATAATGACGGGATGCGAAGCGCGAGATAAGACGGTCGAAGAATAAAAATA
The DNA here is from genome assembly GCA_963662125.1 of Diplazon laetatorius. Classification (NCBI taxonomy): domain Eukaryota; kingdom Metazoa; phylum Arthropoda; class Insecta; order Hymenoptera; family Ichneumonidae; genus Diplazon; species Diplazon laetatorius. Next base: position 18,369,435 of record OY759158.1, read on the forward strand.
TGAATACAGCGAGAAAAAGAGAGACGGCGAGTGAGCGAGATAGAGAGAGAGGAGAATAATGAAGCAGAATGCATATAATAAAAAAAAATATAGGCAAAGCGAGCGAACCACGACGAAGGATTGTACATTAATATGGGATGTTCGGTCGGTATAAATCTTTTTGCGACACTGATTTTTTTGCAAATATGAAAGTTTTGCAATATTTTGTTTTTGGGAGGCGATAAATTATTTAGTGTGATCGTAACACTTTTTTTTTTCTTTTCACAAAAGTTATGAATTAGACGATACATTTTTTAAAAAACAACAACAACAACAAACAAACAATAATAATAATAATAATAATAATAATAATAATAATAATAATAATAATAATAACAACAACAACAATAACAATTGTGATTATTATCAAGAAATTTTATTCTCATAATTTTTTTCTCGGAAAACAAGAAGCTTTAACGAGAGTAATTTCGACGTAAATTTTATTATTATCCAATAATGTTTGTGTCAATAATGGTAATTCGAATTCATTTAATCGAAAAATGCAACGAAATCGAATCCGTTGATACGAACGATGCAAGTTTAAGCAAATTTTACGATGAAACGCGAAATACAGATGACTTGACGGGGCGAGGAGGAGGGGGCGGGCGGGCGGGCGGGGGGGGGGGGGGACTGTCGTCTTCATCCCTTAGTCCCGTACGTATAGTAGCGAAGATATACGATCGTGGGGAAGTACGATTCTGGGTTCGCAGCCAGAACCTGGTTGCCACGGTGTACACAGTCGGTTCACACTCGTGTTAGTCTCGAGGGACTCGTACGTCTGTACGGAGTGGAGGCGGGGGCGGGGGGGGGGCGAGCAAATTCTTGGCGGCTGTCAGAAACTCGATAAATAATTGTTGTGTCCCAGGGTGAGAGAGAGAGAGAGAGAGAGAGAGAGAGAGAGAGAGAGCTTGCACCCACAAAACCCGAACAGGACTGAATTCATCTTCGAACACGAGAACACTCATTTTCCACACACGCAATACATATATATATATATATATATTTTTTCATTTATCCAACGATTCACGATTGCACTTTTTTTTTCTTCGATTGTCCCCCCGACAAGAGAAAAATTGTTTGTTTCTAAGTGAATAAAAATGAATTGAATGAATATTCCAATATTGAATAACGAATGAACAATCATTAAAATAAATTGTTTTTTTTTGTGTAGAAAATTTGTGAATGAGAAAAACTGTGATGGGTGAGTGAGGGAGGGAGAGAGGAAATAATTCTCGATGAAATCGAGCCGATTGAAATGTTATTCCCTTCAATCTCGCCCTTATTTATTGTATTTTTTTTTTCTGTTTTCCAATTTTGTTTTTCTTTTTTATTGATTATTTTTTTTCGATTTTATATCAACCATATTCGTCGCGAAAATTCAGAGCCAACATTCACTCGTTGTTGGTTCAACGAAATTCGTTCGTTCGTTTGAAAAAAAAAAATATATATTTTTATTTCATAAAAGATATATTTTTCTGCACCGAAATATTTATATATATATATTCTTTTTTTCACCCATCGCAGACAGCGAGGAAAAAGGGTCGGCTTCCGGTATGCCCGAGGGAGCCACACACACTTACACACACACACACAAAAAAAAAAAATTACAGACACACGCAAACTCGAGGACCCCGTGTCTCACTTCATTCCTCGACCATCGAAAAATCGTTCGAGCAACCCCTCAAAATAGCAACGGCATGGAAACGACAAGCGACCCACACCCACACATCCACACACACACACACACAGACACACGAAAATATACGCGGAGGACCTTTCGGTGCGTTTCGCGCAGTGACACGCGCGACTGGTCGTCGTCGACGACGTGAACTCGGAGATTTTACCGTCCCATAAAACCGCGGAACCAGAACCGAGTGTAAAACGATGAAACACCAAGCTCCATCCGCCCCTCCCCCCTCCCCCGCCCCTTCCCCGCCCCTCGGGCCCTAATAAAATCTCCGCGGAAATCCAATGGGGCTGACATTGCGAGTGTTTCTCGTGCTTTATGAAGGGATTTTCGTACGAAATAGACTTGGCGCGCGTGATGCGCGTGCGTCCCAAACGTGCGTTTGACGTCGACGTGAAAAAAAAAAAAAAAAAAAAAAAAAAAAAAAAAAAAACCGGTTACGAGAAATTTTTCGGACGACGTTTCGATGTTACGATTCTAGACGAGAAAGAGAGAGAGAGAGAGAGAGAGAGAGACTCATCGTTTGATTGTGTCGCATTGAGAGAGACGGAGAATGAGAGATAGATAGACAGAGGTAGAGACAGATTGATTGATGCCGATCAGCAAAGTAATCGTAAATTCGAAAATTAAATAGTTTTGCATGTCGTTCATGACGAAATTTTTCTAACGCAAACCATCGATGAAAAAAAAAAATAGTGTTCTATGCTAATCATCGTGTGGAATAATATGTTTTTTTATTCCCACTGTAATTATCATTGAACATTTGAAGAAAAGTATACAATGATAATAATGATAATTTGTAATAGATCCATTATTACTATAATAGTATAGTTTTGAAAATAGGTTATCGAATCCTCATATCATTGAATAATAATAATAATAATAATAATAATAATTTTCAGGACCTAATTTTTGTTAGACTTAGGTCCTGAAAATATAATGTATATATCCGTAAAAACGAGAAATAATAAATAACAATAAATAATAATAATAATAATAATAATAATAATAATAATAATAATCGATTATAGATAATATACCAATAAATTATTATCATCTTTATTATGGCATCGCTCAGTCATAAAAATGCGACTGGCGAGCGAGAGTCTCGCGGTCTGCGAAAAACTATTCCGACGCGTAATGCGCGCATGCGCGCTCTCTCTCCCTCTCTCTCTCTCTCTCTCTCTCTCTCTCTCTCTCGAGAATCCGTTCGTGTGGTCGACGGTCTCTTTTCTAGTCGCTCAAGTTCTCTCGGAAATTAAACAAAAAAAAAAAAAACATATAGTTGCCGCTGTGAACGAGTCTCTCGTACCGAGAGCGTTCGAATAAAAGAAAAAAGAAAAGGAACGAAAAAAAAAAACGGATTTGAAAAAAAAAAAAAAAAAAAAATAGACGCGAGGGCCGTGAGCGAGCGATATCGTCGAGAGAGACGCCGGACTGTCTGTCGATGCGTCTTTGGCGGCTCGCGGATTTTACAACCGCGAGGCGACGACGAAACGGAGGATGACGAGGAGGACGAGGAGGAGGAGGAGGAGGAGAGGGGGGGGGGGGAGATGACTACCCGGGAGTCGCGAGAATCCGCGTGGAAAGACGGAGACACGATGATAAGTCGCGGGAGTCGAGAGGGGGGGTGGAGGGGGAATTTTGCACGGTCGAGCGACTGGTGATATATACGATTGTCGAGAATGATTAGGCAATGACCGCGGGTGCGTCACTCGTGTCATCGCTATACATAGACATCTTTGTGTAAACTATCGCAGACGCTTTTGTTATAACTCGCATCGTCGGCGACGTGTCAGGTCGTTAGGTGAGAGATGCCCACTTTGGTTTTTCTTTTTTTTTTCTCTTTTTTTTTTATTATTCATTTCTAATTTCTGCTTCCTCACAGAGTTATATGCTACTGTCGATCATTTTCTTCATCTTTAGGGATTTTGTTGTCAATATGGTCTAAATTTTCGGAAATGTCCAGAAATCACGATTGCGAAAAATGGCCAGATGTATTTTTGAGTGTGTGTGTGTAACGACCATCCAAAATTCAAACGTCCATAACTCCAGAACGGTTCGAGCTACAGCGCTGAAATTTCGTACACTTTTGGTGCCTCATAATGTCCATGTCCTCTGTTATTCTCGGAGCAATCGACGCATACGCTCGGATTCGACGACGGTTTGAACTTTTCAAAAAACGTGTCTGTATCCACTCTGGCTTTCGAAAATTTTCCGATATTCGTCTAAATAGTTTTTCGCATATAGGAGTTATGCTCAAAAATCTTGCGCATTTGCAATTCGAACGAAAATCCGTCGAGAAGTTCGAATTTCGTGATATTTTTGGAATTTTTCGAAAAATCAACTATTTCGGTCTATCTACGCGTGTTAAGTCGAACCGATCGAATCCCAATTGTCTGCAAGTATGGAATATCATTTGGCCACCTTAACCCAGACCAAGTGAATTGACTAACGCAAAAATTTACGGCAAATACGAGCAGCGTTTGGAAAGTTGTGTCAAAATGAAAAAAAAACCATGAACCTTGAAAAAAAAAAAAATTGAGGAACGAGAAAATTGTTGAGGAAATGAAATTCAACGAGAGGAAGGAGGACAGACGAGTTAATATATATATATATATAAATATATATGTATATAAATATATATGTATATGCACTAGTGCACGTGCGTTTTACTGTTGCAATGGCGGTTCGCAACACGCTCAAAGTATCCGAAAGAGTCTGAGTCCTTCGACACCTCGCCCCCCCCCCCCCCCCTCAGCCCCTCGCTCATTAAACCGAAGGAAACGAACGTAAACTCTATTTTCCGGGAACTCGCGTGTGTAAAAGACGTAGCTGAGGAAGTCTCAACGATCATCGTCGTTACCGACAGCAATCCGCATCAGCTCCCTCTCTCCGTGGCCTTTGCCTTTCTCGATGCGCGAGAAAAAAAAAAAAGAAGAAAGGTGTAACGAAGGATGAAAAGTGCGTGACCAAGACTCTTTGAAGACGAGCGAAAACAACAAAAAAAAAAATTAAAACAATCGAATGGAAGAAAAATTAAAAATTAAATTTGCAAAAAAATTAAAAAAAAAAAAAAACGACGAAAAAAGATAAAAATGAAGGAAGGGTGGTACGAAGGATGAAAAGCGCGTGACCGGAGACGCTTCGAAGACGAGCAAATAATTGTTTTAATAACAAAAATGCGATGCGAAGAAAAAAATTGAAAAAAATGAGAATTAAATTCGAAGGAAAGAAAAAAAAAAGAAATGTTCCGGAGAAAATGTATAAAACGACTGGTCTGATTATTTTCACATTTGTATCGCATGAATATATATCTATATTCATGCGATAAAATATGTTGAAATGTATTCGTGGACTTGGTAAAAAATTCAAGGATATGAAAATTATCGCAAAAAAAAAAAGAAAAAGAAAATTGAAGCTTCAAGTTTTTAGTTTTGAGATCCTGAGTTGAAATATATTTTACCATAGACCGTTTCCGAGTATATATTATGCGTATTATATATATACAGTCTGAGCTAATTATTTGAAAAGTAATCATCGAAGGTAGAGAAAAAAAAACAGGAAAAAAAAAACGAAGCTAACGACTGTGTGTGTGATGCGTTTGGTTTGCAAGCACACACACATGCGATACTCGGACAAACATAACTACGATTTTATATTTTTCTTTTTTTATTTCACTTCTTGTTTTTTTTTTATTTCATGCCCGAGTAATTACGTTCGCGTGTTCTTCGATTATTATTATTTTCTTGCATCGTGATTTGCCCGACGCTGCGAATTGAAAAGAAAAATACACACGCACACACCTTTTGGCATGTCCGTTTGATATCAATGGGTCCCCGTGCACACAGATTGATATATACATATATATATATATATGCATGATGGAAGGGACGTCCCAAATTACCGGAGTGAAACGGGATACTGAGGAACTTTTTCATAAAATTGAAGTGGACATCATATTCATGATATACATATATATATATATATATATATATATATATATATATATGTATATATATTTATTTATTCATTGTTTCAAAAATTCGAGTATTCTATAAATTTCCATATATGATGATAATTTCCTATTAAAAAAACAAAGAAATATGAAATCTTTCTTGAAAAAATCGATATTTTGATTATTTCCGATAGAAAATCAATTTTACAGAAAACATAATCGAAAAATTGATTTTTTTCGGATTGGAAAATTATCCGATACTCGAAATTCGGGAAAAAAAAACGATTTTCAAAATCACAAATAATATATATATATATATTAGGAACACGATGCCCTCTCCAATTTTATGATAAAAGTCGGTCATCTTTAATAAAGGATCTGGAAAAAAATGTCATTAAATTAGAAACCGTCGAAAAAGCATTTACCTTTTGATAAAAAAAATTTGAAAAAAGGCTGGGGTGAGGGGAAATATTTTTTAAAAAATTAGTGCGGTCGTAAGATCCAAAAGACAATAAGAAAAAAATCATCGACCGCATCGAGGGATCGAAGGGTTTCACAATCCGTCGATTTGGGACGTCCCTCACCATACGTGGATATATTCATATCGGGGAAAAAAAATGTGGTAAAAAAAAAAGAAAAAGAAAAAGAAAAAGAAAAAGAAAAAAAGAATGTCGCGTAATTGCGGAACACGCGACGACGAGCCGCGCGCAGAGCCCGCCGGTAATTTTCCGTTCGGTCTTTCGCGAATGAGGGTCGGAAAAACGTTTCTCACCGCTGTATGCGCTATACACGTTGTGTGCCGCTTCCCGGAAAAAAAAAATAACGTCACTAGCTGCTGTGCGCCGGCATCGCGACGACTGCATTACGCAACTTCAACGTCTCACGCTGTCTGCCGCAATTGCGAAATTTTTTTCGCGAAAATATATACGATTAATTTTTCCCGAGCGAGCTGAAAATTTAGTGAGCTACAAAAAAAAAAAAAAAAAAAAAAACAAGTAATAAGAATAAAAAAAAAATAAATTAACAAAATAAAAAATAAATACAAAACGAGTGAGATGCAAAATAAATGAAAAAATTGATGGAATTGAAACAAATATGAAAATTAATTGAATAAATTAATGAAAAAAATTATTAATGGGAAGTAAATGATGAATTTTCAGTCGATTTGAGAGAGAGAGAGAGAGATAAAAACACCAAAAAAAAAGCTGCAAGTTGAAACTTGCAAATTGCTTCCTCATAATTTTAAGCAAGCTGCAAGTTGAGCATTGCAATTTGCTTTCTCGGAATCGTCGGTAGTGAACGAAGAATCCTTTATGAGGAAGCAATGTGATGCTTATGGGAGCACTATGAGGAAGCATTTTTGTTTTGGCTTCCTCATAAAGGATTCTTCGTTCACTACCTACGATCGAAAAACTTGAATTCCTGTCAAAACCGAACCATCCAACTGATCTTCGCCAAATTTGAGATACACCACGGCTGAATGATTTTCTATACTTTTGTGAAGTTTGAGCTTGATTGGTCAAAGTTCACAAAAGTTATAGCGACAAATTTGATTTTTGGAAAAATTCAAAATATCATAAAATCAAAACTTATTGATGGATTTGGTCCAAATGCAATACCAACTAACCTTTGGTACGTATCTCTTTGTCAAGAACTATTTAGACGAGTATCTCAAAATTTGCGATCGCTAGAGTGATAACGCCCTTTTTTTGGGAATTTGAAAACGACATAAAATCGGAGTCGCAGCTTCAATCATTTCTAAAATCATAGTCAAAGAAGTGATTACGGAGCTGCACATGTCTGCAAAATTTGAGGGCTGTAGCTCAAACCGTTCTCGAGTTATGCAAGTTTAAATTTTGGGAGGCCATTACACACATACACACACACACACACACACACACATACATACATCCGGACATTTTCTCCAAATGTGTTTTCTCGACGTTTTGGAACATTCTGAACATGGTGACATGAAGATCTCGAAAAAAAAATTTTCCACCGTCACAAAGCTTCCTTTATGAGGAAGCAAAAAAGAGAAAAAAAAATTGGTTACCATCGAAATTGTCGTTATCGGAATGAAATGGGGGGAAGGGAGAGAGGGGGGGGGGGCGAGCGGGCGATATCGAACGAGGAGGGTTCGTTGTTTCGCTCGGTCGGTCGCGGAATTTCGCGATTTCAACTTTTTTAATTAAATTTCCGTGACATCCGTGTCTCTCGCGTGAAACGTCGACGTTGCTGCTGCTGCTGCTGCTGCTGCTGCTGCTGCTGCCCCGGTGCTGTCTCGTCTCGCACAGTCCCCGCGAAAATCAAAAGAGAGACGGTGATAATAAGGACGGAGAAGAGGGAGACGGAAGAGAAAGAAAAAGATAGAGAGGGAGGAGAGATGGAAGAAGGAAAATTCGCAGAGGTAAAATAAATCCGTATCAAGAGGAAATGGAAGTCTGGAGCGTTCACTTTCATTTGGTTTTTTTTTTTTTGGGTTTTCTTTTCCTTATCTTTTGCCCCCGAAAAATGTATTATTTTTTTCTCATCCATTTCGAATTTATTCGATCGATTTCAAAACCGACTCGGTCCCAAACAAAACCAATAAATGAATGAATGAATGAATAAATAAATAAATAAATGAATAAATAAATAAATAAATAAATAAATAAATAAATAAATAAACAAATTTGTTATCAATTATCAATCGTCATGTCAAAACCGTCATCTTCAGACTTAGAATTTGAAAACTAGGTAATTTATTATCACCCCTCCTCCCCCCCCCTCCCATTACCCACTTCGATGATGAAGAAGAGTCTCGGGGCTCAGGATATAATTTTGTGTTGCTAACCGGGAAACACAAAAAAAAAAAAAAAAAAAAAAACATTCGAAGACCGGATGAACGACGTTGGCCCCGACTAGCAACAGACAGACGTGGAAACTCAGTTCGCGGCCAATGAACGATTATAAACGTCCGCGGTGTACGGATCTATTGTGATTCCATATGTACCATGTACCAACACGGATATATAAATCGACTCACACACACACACACACATGTATGTTTATCAGGGTGTCTTGAAAAAAAGACAAAGTTTTATCGATTCTTCTGGCAGTTCCTACATTCGATGTAGATACAATCAGGAGACACGTGCAAAAATTTCAGCCCAATCGGACAATATTTAGAGGTTCCGCTTTCACGAACTCAATTTTGCCTTGGATTAATAACGCAAACCATTTCTTTCAATTTCAGTTGCAATTGATTTTTTCGGGGATGGAAAGTAAGTGCAATACATTCCATGAAGGCCACTTCAAACAGAAATATTTTTCGTATTACGATTTTGAAAAAAAAAAAAAAAAAAAGAAAAAAAATAAACTTTCTTTTTGGCAAAAATCATTGGACACTGACGACACAAAAAAATGGTCAACTTTTTTTTCAAATTGTAAAACAAAAAAAATCCCCATTTGAAGTGATCTGAATACCCATCAGTAATACACTTAATTTTCGTCCCCGAAATTTTTCATTTACCCGGAAAAACGTATTCCAACTGAAAAAAAAAAAAAACAAAAATTGTTTAGGTGCTGGAAAATTGTGTAAAAGGTGAATCACTGAATATTGTCCGATGTGGCTGAAATTTTTCACAGATGTCTCGACCGATAGAGTATCCACTTGAAATCTACAAACTGCCGCGAATAATCGATAAAACTTTGCCCCGTTTTTTCAACACACCCTCAACGATGATATATAGATGATATATACATTGATAAACGAGTGTGAGTGAGATGTTGATAACAGAGTTGGATGTATAACGAAAGTCGATCGATAGATGAATGGCACGACGTCATCGCGTGTCTATTCGGTCGACGTTGTCGTCAGGCGAGCGGCAACAGAAGCTCCGACCTGGGGGGCGGGGGGGGGGGGGGTGGAAGTCGGAGGGAAAACGAGGGAGGACAGTCGCGACCCTGTCGTGAGACGAGAGTGCGAGCAGGGTGGTTGTTGGCGGCCGGGGCGGACCTGCTGCACCGCAGCGCCGAAGGCGGCAGGTGCGCGAACGCGCAGGGCAAGGACAACCCCGACGACGGTCCAAGATATATATAGGGCCAATGGGTGGCGGTGGCGACGTCGACTATGTGTACCGGAGGTCGCGGAGATTGGGGATGTGCATCGCTCGGGGGGGGGGGGGGGGGGGGGGGGGTTGCTCGCGCATGCGCGCCCTTCCCCAGCAACCGGCGAATCAAATATCAAACGTCCGACTGATGTTGCTATAATTGTTTTTTCATATTTTTCTTTTTATCGGTTTATTTATTTATTTATTTATTTATTTTTCTGGTTGTTGATAAGTGGATTTTAGTTGGAATTACGCGCGACCCCGTTGTCGTGATTGTGGGAGAGATGTGGGGTCACGTCAGGTCGGACGATGAGATGAGAATCAATTTGAAGAATTGAAAATAATTATATGTCGGACGAGATGACGAGGAGAAAAATTCGTGAGGAAGAAAATAAGGAATTTTTTTTTTTTTTTGTTATTGGAATTTGGGATCGGTTTTTTTAGGCTGGAGCTTTTTGATGTATTGTTCGATGTTTTAGGTGATTCGATATTTAATTTCCGAATTTTTTTTTTGAATTTTTTTAGTTACGAATTTTAAGTGCATTAATGTTGGATTTAATATTTTTGAGTGCTATGATATTCAATTCGATATTTTTGGGTGAGCTTACATTTGATTCAATATTTTTAGGTGTTAAATTTTTCCATTGAAATATTTTTAGAGGCTTCAATATTCGATGGAATATTCGTCGGTGTTTCAATATTCAATTAAAAACTTTTAGGTGCTTCAATATTTGATTCAAGATGTTTAGGTGCTTCATAATTCGATTCAATATTTCATTGAAGATGTAAAGGTGCTTCATGATTTGATTCAATATTTTTAGGTGCTCCAATATTCAATTGAATATTTTCAGGTGCTTCAATATTCAATTTAACATTTTTAGGTGCTTAAATATTGAATTCAATGTTAAATTGAATATTCGTAGGCGGTTAAATACATTCAATTCTTATATTCATAGTCCCTTCAGTGTTCAATTCGATAATTTAAGCTGCCTTTGAACGAACCAAAAATGTTAAAAATGTGTATTTGACTTCATCGATCAACACCTTATGCAATTTTTCTCGCCTACAGATATATATTTTTATTGCCCTTGTCCGACTAGGTGCCTCACTCGTTACACCCACGCACACACACACACACACACACAAATATACATATATATTCATATATATATATATATATATATTTATCTACGTATACATTTCACCGGGTAACACACGTGGGTGTGAATACACACGAGTGTAAAATCCACACGTGTTATAAATAATTAATGCTGGGGAATGAATAATGAGATATAAATCGAGCTCCGTCGGCCGAGAAAACGAGCGGTAGGTGCTTCATTCCGCTTGTGCGCCGGGTCCGCCATGAGGCGAGGGGGGGGGGGTAAAGGGGAGAGGGAAGGGGGTAACGAGCGATAGTTGCACGGAATTCCGGCGTTTTGTTAATCCACGAGTTTCATCGCCGGTGCCGAGCGAGACGCGATAAATACCTACGAAGAATAATCCGTGAACGGCACAAACGAACCGCGACCCCACCATTATCAATTAATATATCATACCCCATATCCCGACTGCGAATTATCATACGACCAGGTATTATACTTCATTCAAATGAAATTTTTAACAATTTTTCTCGTTTTTATCATTATTATTATTATCTTTTTTTTTTCAAAATTGCGATTCGGTTCGGTTAATATTTTACGTACAAACGCATTTTTATCGATCGCATCGAGATTGCAGACACACGATAAAACTTTAATCTCGTCGCGCCATCCCCCTTTTTAATTTACGTTGCGTTATTATTTTTTTTATTTTTTTTTTTTTGCAATTTGAAACAAAAAATGTATGACCGAGTTTTGGTCGGTAAGGTAGGGATCCCATTGTAAACGACTGGATTGCATTGATGGAAGTGTTGATAATGGCGCAAAATTCACGTAAAACAATATACGGTACGGAGTCACAAATATATTCAAAATATAATTTCCTATATATCAATGTATATATATCGAACATGATATAATTGAATGATTGAAAATTCAAACGTAGACTTACCAAACTTCGTTTAGGCACCGCACCATGACTCTGCAACACATTGAAAAAATAAAAATAAGATAAATAAGATTGTTGTTTCAACCCTTTCCAGTCACCCATCGGTGAAATTGTACAATTCACCCGCACTGGGTCAATTGCACCCTAGCAACTTTATAAATTGTAATAAAAAATGATCGGTAAAAAAAACCATAGTTTTTTTTTTTCCAAACTGACTGGGTAAGATCGATCGATCGTGATTTTCGTGTTATCATTTGAAAGTTCGACAAGGGACGCGTTAAGCGAAAAAAAAAGAAAAAAAAAACAATCAATGTTCCATTTTTTGAAAATTTGTCGAGTGGCGTACTCCTTGATCACACATTCACGGTGAACAAGAATACGAGAGTAGATGGCGCGACGATCGAGTGAGTCTCATACGGCGACGGGGGTTCACAAGCCTTCACCCCCCCCCCTTCCCGCCCCTCCCGACGCCCAAAACGGTGGGTGAGGGGAGCTTCCGAGTCCTTCTCCAGAACTTCGTATTCGTACTTCATACAACGCGTGCGAATGGGTTCATACACGGCTTAGAACGTCTCGGGGGAGAAGGGAGGGGGGGAGGGGTGCTATTCTCGTCAGCTTTGCTTCCGCACTTGGAGCTCCTCTCTGCATCAGACACCTAAGAGAGGTTCCTGGGCGACCTGGGCCAGCTAGCTAGCCCAGAGGCTTACTCTCTCTCTCTCTCTCTCTCTTTCTCTCTTACTTTCAACCCTCTCCCTCTATCTCTCTCTCTCTCTCTTTCTCTGAACATTCCCTTTGGTGAAGCCCTCACCCCGAAGCGAGATACTCGTGCAAGCTTCAAAGCCCTACCGCGCCGACCACTTAAAATTTACGAACCCCTTCGCCCCCCTCCCCCCACCTCCGCCACCTTCCCCCCACCTCGGCATGCTCCTCACTCTGGCAAGAAGACTGTGAGGAACCATCGTGACGTGCGCCTGCGCACACAGCTTCCGTAACTTTTCATCTTTTATCGTTCTACATCTGCACCCTCACCCCCCCTCACCCCCTCACGGCCCTTTTCTCAGACCATCACGGACCAACGCATCTTTCTTCGTGGCACAAAGCATTCGACGAAGATGAAGAAAAAAAAAACAAACTATACCCTTTTGGGCAAACTCATGCGCCAGACTGATATTCTCTTTTGCGAATGCAAACTTGCGTGAGTGAGAGTTGAAAAATAAATTTTTCATTTGATGTGCTTGAGAATGTCTCGTGTTTGTGTGTGTGTGTGTGTGTGTGGGTTTTAAAATTTTTGGGGACAATTTGAAAAAACGACGAGAGTTAATGTGAAATGCGTGGGAAATAATTCGAGAGAGAGGTTTGAATTTTATTGCAATTCTTTTTTTTTTTTTTTCTTTTTTATCTGAGGATCGATGTGGCGTGTGCATGTGGGATTAGTTTCGATTGCATGAGGTTGAGGTTGTTGGTGAGCCGCTGCTGACAATACGGACACTATCACGGCGACTTTTTTTTCGGTTCATATTTGACTTTGAATGATTTTGAAATTTGAAAATAAATTTGTTTCTCCCCCCCCCCCAATCCTTGTATTTTACAACGTTAAAAAATCGCGAAAAAATATTCAACACTGGGAAACGATGCATTAATGTTTTATTTTCGATGCATACTTCGCTCGAATGATTTGATCAAACAAAAAAATGAAATAAAAAATCTCAATTTATTTAAAAAAAAATAAATAAATATCATTCACCTACAACGTAAAATAAATTTTGGAAAAAATGTTCAACGCTGGAAAATCGACTCGGATTGAGCATCAAGAATTCTGTGTAATATATATAGTTGATAGGCCTGCTACGATAAGAAACATACGAAACTGTCGGAATCCATTTTGAAAATACACACATGTACATATATGACAATTTGAACAGCCCACGATCAAGAACTTTTGAACAACAATATTTCCCAGAGAATTTCTTCAAACAGTAAAACACAAATACACACACACACACACACACACACACACACACACACACACACACACACACAATAAATAAACGATAAGCCAATAATGTACATAGCAAAGCTTCTTCCCCAAGAAGCTTCCTTCATAACCTATACATGCCACAGACGAGATGTTCATGATGTATGCATCCACATCCCGCCAGTAAATATTCATATACATACACATATATATATATATATATATAATACATCGTAACTCCCCTTCGAAACCATCCAAATGCATCCGAAAATGAATATCCACATCCACACACAAGTATTCACCCATGGCTCACGATAATTTCATCATTTATTCAGACAATGGAAACTCCCCTCCCCCCGCCCTCCCCCTCCCCATGCCAACCCTCCCCTCTCACCACGCTGCTAATACGACTAAGCAGACTATATTCACTATCCAGATACGGTATTTAGGATAGCGTCACGGACAAACGCTTCTACACACTGACTGACACACACACACACACACACACACACACACACACACACACACACACACACACCTACAAGTGTGTGTCAGTGTGTCTGCTAGATAGAATGTGATAGACGCGAAATACGTGTGGAGACTGGGTTTGGGGTCTCTCTCTCTCTTTCTCTCTCTTTCTCTTTCTCTCTCTCTTTCTCTCTGTCTCGAAGACTCTATCATCTCGTACATACTTTGAACCTAGGACCCAAGGTATAAGGTTGCACACACATAGGCACTTTGAATCGCGCGAGACTTAGATGCCAAGTAATTCATTATTCAGGGGATGAGGGAAACGCCAACCCCGAACATCCCGCGCTCGAAGGCCGCGTGATGTACCTTCGTACTCGCTTTCATATATATCTATGTGTCTTCTCGTTCTCTCTCTCTCTCTCTCTTCCATCCTTATCATTTCGTCTTGAAATACCCGTGAACAAGGCACCACTGCCAAAGCCCTCACTGCACAGACGGTATTATGTCTCCCGCCCGAACCCCCATCCACGTGCCACCCCTTGGAAACTCAAAATTTTCATCTACTCGGGGATTAACACACACACACACACACCTAGGTCTCAAGTGATTGATATAGATTTGAGGGTGTTGAAATAAGACTAAGTGTTTCGATTATTCTGGCAGTTGGTACGTTTGAAGTCGATAATATTAGGAGACTTCTGTGAAAATTCGAGCCCAATCGGACAATTTTCAGAGGTTCCGCTTCGACGAATTTAATTTTGCTTTTTATTAACGCGTAAGCCTTTTTTTTCGGTTGCGATTTATTTTTTTTTTTTCGGTAAACGGAAAATTACAGAAAGTCCCTCCAAATGAGGATATTTTTTTTTTGTTTACAACGAAGAGAAAAAGTTGACAATTTATTTTCATCAGTTTTCGATGATTTTCGTTACGAAAGAAAGTGGTTAACATTTTTTTTTTTTTCAAATGGTAAAACAAGAAAAATATCACAATTTCGAGTGATATTTTTCATCCACGAAATTTTTCGTTCACCCGGAAAAATTTATTGGAACTAAAAAAAAAATGGATTACGTGTTAATCAAAGGCAAAATCGAATTCGTGAAAGCGGAACCTCTAAACATTGTCCGTTTGGGATGAAATTTTGACAGATGTCTCCCGATAGTATCTAATTCAAACGTGGAAACTGCCAAAACAATCGAAAAAACTTTGCCTCTTTTTGGCACCCCCTAATATATATATATATATGTACATACGATTATATATCCGAACACCCAGCTCCATAGAAATTCACTTCACCGTACAAATCGTAATTGCAACTTAATTATGCATAATTTGTTCAGGGTAATATTCTCTATATCTCTATATATCTCCATCTCTCTCGTTTGCTTTCTCTCTCTCTCTCTCTCTCTCTCTTTAGGGGAATGAATATATTTCAATAAAGAGACGAAGAGTCTCGCGCCGAGTATAACGTCGTCGCCCGAACCCATCGAATTTGTCTCCCAACGAAAAATCGTTAAATTTCCACCGACGAAGCAGACGACGATGATCCTAATTTAGGTGTCCCGAAAATACCATTCATCCTCTTTCAATGTGATTCTAAATTGGCTGAGATAAGATATAACAATTTTTGCTTCCGAGTACCTTCATCGTACTCAAAAACTTCGTCACGATTTATATTTCCGTTGCATCGCGAAGAAAAACAATTTTTCAACCGCGTCGAGATATCAATGAATAATGGTTCCAGAAAAGAGTTGCCTGTGTTTTCGACTTTTTCAATTTT